>OY755178.1:14564058-14773837 GCA_963576735.1 Bedellia somnulentella
GTGGTAGGCACTCTTGCTGTTCGAAGGGCGATATTCTTGTATTAGATTTCTGTTTGTGTAAGAACGTTACAATTTGTTTATTCAATAATGTTATACATGTTTGAAATAATTAAAGCACAAATATTTTTACGCATTCCTTGTTAATTTTTCTTAAAAGTAAACTCTTTAAATAACCATATTCAATGATATCGGTATTTTTTTTTAACATTTCTGCTTTAAAACAAACTGTATCGTAACAAAGTGATTACTTGTATTTAAAATCATTTAAAAGTTTCTGCGGACTCGCAATTGCATGCAACAGCTGTGGTCCTACGCTGTATTTTAGTCTTCGATTTTCTCGTAAATGACATTTGAATAGAAGAATATTCTTTTATTCAATATAGATTCTTATATAGTGCTCTTGAATAAGTTTTCATCCTTGCACATCTTTTTAAAGTAAATAAGTTTAGATTATTCTTTGTTTATTAGCTGACAATGATTGTTAGTATTTTTACTCGTCTATTTTTATAATCTTATGAGATATTTATTATGAGACGGATATTATTTTATCGCACAGATAATGTTTATATAAATAAAGAAATGGATGTCAAGATATACGAATATTCACTCCATTTGTTCCCATCAAAGTAGGCAGAGACAATCGATGTCTAACGAGACGGTGGAAAGTACAAATACAAGTAGATTTATCTATGCATTCTTGAATATTTACATATTAAATTACAAATTTGATGACTCTGGCCTTGGAATGAAAATATTTCTCATTATGTCAAATAAAAAAAAAACTCGTAACTTGTATCGATGGTAAGGGTCTGAGCCCCCGAGCCCCCTTCCCCTTGTAACCGCGTCACAACCGAGCTCACCTCCGCCGGGTAAATAGGCTTATTATATTTATTCCATTACCTGCAGCGTAGAAGTTACTTTGTGAAGAGCACTTATTTATTTGGAATTGGCATATAATGAATGTATAGAAACTGGTAATTTGGTGATAAATTAATGATAAAAATTGGACCAAATAAAATACTACACTCGTATATGTTTATGGCTGTATATGTGTAGTATTTACTTACATTAACTAATGAAGGTAAATACATTAATAATTAAATAATATAAATAGTAATAAAATGTATCAAGTAAACCTTCACTTGATATATTTTATATACTTATATATTTTTACAGTGGGTGGATGAAATGTAATAGAGCTAATTGAATGGTAACGTCAGTAGAGAACTACTAACGAGGACACACATAGTTTAAATATGTGCTGAAAAAAAATACGTCCGGGTTGCCTGTGCAAGTTTTCCTGTATCGGGCTTTGGGGGGCGCCCGGCAAAGCTGAACTATATCGAAGAAAGGAAAGATGAATTATGTTACACAGCGTCGCAATAGGCTAAATTATAACTACGAAATAGCCTATTGGCAATGGAATCATTCGCCACTAAAGTTGCTTGATACTATACGTTACTGCTTTACAATTTACTAAAACCCATATAAAGATTTAGAAATAAATTGTTGTAACATTTTAACAACATTTTAACTTTTTAATATTGAAAAAATAAAGGGAAACAATTTAAACTGTGGAACTGATTATAGGTTTCTTTACAAATGTCTAATAAATAACGTGGATGTTTAACGTTTAAAATATGTCTGTATTTTTTTTAAAACCAGTATTTCCGTTATTAAAACAGCTTTATTAGTCCCTATTTTACTTTATAGGATAGCACTTTTGATGCAATAGTCACTTTGTTTTAAAATTTCTCCATCTATTAGCAAACCAAAAGCATATAGTCATAACAACTTTACCACTAAAACTAGCTAAATTAAGTGGTAGGAGCATCTGCAGTAGAACGCGGGGACACCTGATGAGAGGTTGGCTGCTGCATATCGTTAAACTTTTACGTGGCGCATTACTTCACCTGAATTTGAACTACGGAATCTCATTTCAGTCAAAAGAGGTAATTTCGGAATGTTTTTATTTTTAACAACCATGATAGCACAGTAAGTAAAACACCGTTTATCGTGCAGATGATGAGGGTTCAAATCCTGGGTCCGTCCTACACCAATTTGTTCACCACTTCACTTTCACCCATAACCCACCTATCTCATACATTTTACATAAACATAAACGTTCACGCCGTTTATCCCCGAAGGGGTTGGCAGAGGTACCAATACTTCTGAACTCACATGGCAGCGCCATCTAGTGTCCAGGTGGGAAGGTACCCACGTTTTGCTTAGACAGTGTACTCACGTGATAGGGGGCAGGCCTATCGCCGTTTTGTACGAATACACTGTCACATGACTAAGAACAACTCAGCCATATGGGTTTCCTCACGATGTTTTTTCTCACCGTTAACAACCATGATAAATTAACCACACATATGACTTTAGAAAAGACAAATTGGTGTAGGCCCGACCCAGGATTGTAACTCACGCCCTTCTGTTTTCGGGCGGGTGTTCTAACCACTGGACTATCATGTCGTTATATACATATATACATTTTCTTTAACATTTATCACTTCAAACTAATTCCTTTGTGTAACAGTTTGTTTTATCACGTTTTACGTGTCGTAACCTGCGTATAAAAACAATAAAAATACATTACCGATGCATTGAATAAGCATAAAAAGATAGAAAAAAGAACGTTATGCTGGTTTCGGCACAAAATGAGGATGGAAGATTGTAAATGGGTAAAAGAGATTGATGGAGCCAATGTGGGAGGGAATGTTAGGAGAGGACAAGCACGGAGGACACGACTGGACCAAATAGCGAGTGTGCTCAAAAGTTCAGGCGTCTGAATTATGAAGAAGTATGAGAATTATGTAAACGAAGCTAGAGAGGTTTGCTAGAATGGTACAAAGTGGCGATCGATAGTTTCTGCCTACCGTAATGGGAAAAAAAGAGTATTTTATAGATGCTTGACATTTGCCGCCATCAAATCAGTTGTTGTACTCTGTAAATATTTTAAGCGCCTTCCTTTTATCGAAATCGATCCCCCTTATATATTTATTTGATTATGTTATTTAGTTGTGTGTATGTTACAGCCAAATTAATAAATATGGATATTATATATACTGTCTGGCCATTATGTATAATGTCTACTCAATTTAGATAAAGTGAAAAATAAAACAAAATATATCACAATAACTAGCTATTTTATATAATATCTTCGAAGACTTGGATAAAATAATAAAACAAGTAGATATTTGGGGTCCATATTGGCTCACATAAAATTCTAAATCATATTCTTGGTCTTTCTAACTATTTGTGTTCATAATAATCCTTTTGTTACCTTTTCAATACGGAGCTCATAACAGTTAGTGATCATATGTGTGGCTGATGGCTGTACCGTTCGCACGCACCAAGCTACTAGGGGAGGCTCCAGTCACTCGGGCTCTTAGTACATTAAATTTAATTGCTGAGGATGTAGACTTGTTTTGGTGTACTCTGAATGAATTCACAATAGTAGCATTAAACATAATTTGCTGCAAATGAAGAAATTAAATATGTGTAAGAATTAGTTATTTTTTATTAATGTTAATAATTTATTTTGAATATATTTTATAAGTTTTTATGTTTTTCGATACCATTGCATTAGGCTGTGCCTGTAATGATGGTTATCATGTATGAATAAATAAATCCATTTTTTTTTATTAATATTTGAAAATGAAAAAAAATGAAAATGAAAAAATGTTTATTTGTACCGCCATAGGTGATCGTCTTTTACAATTACATTACAATTTTAATCTATATAATTTATTCTTTATAATAAAGACGAAGTAGTTTATCTGTGGCCCCACGCTAGGTAAATCCTGTGTTGTGGGAGCCGTTTTAAACTAAACAATAAAATCGTGGCAGCTTATACCTGTAATTAAGTATTTAAATGGAATGATGTATGTGCATATTATATACATTTTATAAATATAAGATTATATAAAACTATTATATAAGTAATATTATTTTATATAAATAGGGATAAAGGAGAATTATGTAATAATAAATATGTAATTTATAATGAATACAATAAAATAGTAACAAATATAAAAAATATTAACATCTTCAGTATAAATCTCTGATGTAAAAATTATAATTTAAATGATTATAGCTTCGGTTTCTTCATATGTGAGCTTCTCCAAAACTTCCGTAAGAGATTTTTTAACTTCCCTATCGCCTGTATTTTTAAGATTAATAAATTTAGTCATTTTGTTATAAATAAAGCTCTCCATAAATAAAGCTTGCCTCCGAGCAAAAGACGTTTTAACTAACGTCAAGGGAATGTTGTAGACGCGTTTTTTCAGTATATTGTCATAGTTGTGAGAATGGCGTATCTTTTTATGTACTGATGTAACGATCGTGAAAATGTATAATTGACGAACTGACAGCAACCTCCATTTCTGATATAAATTAAAAGTTCTAAATCGCCTTTTCACTTTCAGCATGACTTTTAAAAGCGTTCTTTGTGCCCTTTCCACCTCTATTAATTTAGTTTTAGCCGCTCCACCCCAAATCTTTATGCCATATGTTATGACTGATTGGCAGATTGCCATGTAAATAATTCGAAGAAGTTGAAGGTCTGTGCTGTTTCTCAAAGATTTCATTACAGTTATCATTTTTAGTATCCTGCTTGAGAGCATTTGTATATGCTTTTCATATGATAATCTCTCGTCTATTTCAATACCGAGATACTTTATATTGGTAGTTCTTTCTATACCAGGACAGTCACAATTATTGAAAAATTCAGTGTTTCCACTGCAGTGATGAATCTTGATAATGGGAGTTTGTTTGGGAGCTGACGGTTTAGTTTTATAAAATGCGACATATTTAGTTTTGTTAACGTTGAGCGTTAATAGATTGTTATTCAACCACTGTCCTAGTTTACTTAAACATAATTCGGCACTTTGGAAAACCTTTTCCCATGCTTTATCTTTGATTATAATTACCGTATCATCAGCATAACATATACCTTTGTTATTTCCTAGATTGGTCAAAATGTCATTTACATATATAATAAATAAAGTTGGTCCTAAAACGCTTCCTTGTGGAATGCCGAAGTCGACACTTTCCAATGTACTCAAAGATTCTGAAATTTTAAGACATTGTTTTCTATTAGAAAGATATGATTTAAACCAGTCAAGTGCCTCACCCCTGATCCCATAATACTCTAATTTCCTTAATAATATATCTCTAGATATAGTATCAAAGGCCTTGGCTAGGTCTAAAAATACACCGAGACAAGCTTCGCCATTGTCCAATGCCTTTGAAACTATATCTGTTAACTCATTTACAGCATCAATAGTTGATTTGGCTTTTCTAAATCCAAATTGAGAGGCATTGAGTAAACATTCCTGTTCTAGGTAATTAAGAAGCCTTTTGTTTACAACTTTTTCCAATATTTTAGAAAGACAAGGTAATAAAGATATTGGCCTATAACTTATCGGATCATTTTTGAAACCACTTTTGTATATAGGACATATCCTCCCTATTTTCCAGGATTCTGGATACGTACCCGTGGAGATACTTAAATTTATTATATATGTCAACGGTATAGTTATATATTTTCTTATACATTTTAAAACTTTATTAGAAATTTCGTCATTGCCAGTTGAGTTTTTGTCCTTCAGGCTACTTAAAATTTCATAGACCTCATTTTCATCAGTCGGACTGAGGAAAAACGACTTGTAGTGACCTTTTGAAATTGGGATCTTTGAACAGAGTAAGGCTTCGGAAGTTTTTAATCGAGTGAGTATTTCATTTGACAGTCTTGCTCCTACTGAGGCGTAATAACTGTTACAATGCTCTAACGATTCTTTGGAAGAGTTTTTAGTTTTAAGCAAGTTGGAGCTTGGATCTTGGCGGTTCTTATTATTGGTCATGTGTTTAATTGTTTTCCAAAGCTTTTTTGGATCATTCTTGTCTTTACGTATTTTTTCACTGTAATAATCGCTTTTCAGTTTGTGCATAATATTAACAAGATAGTTACGATAACGTTTATATGTTATTTGACGCACTAAATTCTGGGGTTCTTTTTGGGCTTTGTAATGTAAGCTATCACGATTTTTTAAGCAACGTATAATTCCTGGGGTGACCCATTCTTTTAAGTTATAGTTACGCTGGCTTTTCTTTATCACTTGCTTCCCTAATTCAATTATGTTTGTAATAGTATTAGTAAATTTATCGGTAGCTTCATTTACATCCTTACAATTGAGAATAATTGACCAGTCTATTTCACTAACATGTTTTTCAATGAGTTCAACATCATATTTGGTAAAGACTCTATCACATCTATCTAGGTTTGGGGCATTGGATACACAAATACTTACTACATTATGGTCTGTAATAGATGTTTTACACACAAGTCCAACTGTTGATTGAGCGTACTTAGATGAAATAAAAATATGATCTAAACAGGAAGAACCCCGAGTTGGTTTATTGATAGCCGGAACTAAACCATGCTCAGCCGTTAAGCACATGTACTGAGTTTTTTTATCTGTGTCGGTAGTCGAAAGAATATCTATATTGATATCGCCAGCCAATATTATACAATTTTTTGGTGTGATTGATTTATGTATATTATCGAGGGAGTCAAGAAATGGGGATATGTCTTTGTAACTAGGAGAACGATAAATACCAATAATGGAGTATTTATTAGATATTTCTACTATAATGCAATTAGCCTCCTGGAAAAAAGGTTCAGACACAGTTACATCAAGTTCAGTTTTGGTGTAAACAACTACTCCACTTGCTCTGTTTAGTGACACTTTCGTACAATGCGGTATGTAATTAGGAATACTCCCAATTAACGTTAAATCATTTAACCAACATTCAGTAAGAATTATGACATCATAACAAACTTTAGTACTCACTAACAATACTAAAAACTGATCAAAATTTGCCTCGATGCTTCTTATATTAAATGTAAGTATTTTCAGTTTTGGGTTTTCAATCATAATGTTGCTTTCTTGGTCAAAGGTATTTTTTTCGTAACATTTTACCACAAATATTTCGTCTAGATGGTCAGCAATTCCAATGTCAACCATTTTCAAAAGATTTGTTTAATGATGTTTCTAGACAAAAAATATAATACCTTAATATGTGACTGAGCCGATGTGTCAATAAATAGAATAAAAAGCCTTTATACCTCACAATAATGAAGAAAACGATAACCTTTGATAGAGTATTTGTGTTAAATTTGTTACCAGATTGATAAGAAGATTTAAAATGAATATATATGTATATAAATATTATTGTAAAATTTAAATAAGAGAAGTGTAAAAATAAGAGTGTGTAAAATTGTGTGTAATACAAAGTAATTGATGAGGCACTTTTAGGTGCAATCCTAATTAATTTTAAAATAAAGATGAATAACCTATTACTACTAAAAAATATTAAAATAATTTGGCCTTTAAAGATTGGTTTCTTCCGATGGGCCGATTTTCCGCTCCAGGTCTTGGTGACTTTGTATTTTAACAGCAGGGCATTTTTCAACTTTACGAACGTATATAGATCCATCTTTGATCCAACAGAATTTAAATTTGTGTTGTTTGGCTCGTACTCTTGTCTCCCGAAATAACATTCTTGTTTTCTTTGTCAGCCTCTCATTAATGTAAATTCTACTAGAACTCCCGGGAACTAAATCACTAGAAGTAATATTAGACCTAGATTTAGCAGCTTTCAGTAATTGGTCGCGTTTACTCTTTCTATTCAGACTTATTATTATTGGACGATATTTTTTGTTGTCTTCATTTATATTTGTCGATTTCCGGTGTCGAATACCGGCTCTTGAAACATTATCGAGATCATTTTCCGTTAGCTCAACCCCAATTGTTTTTGCGGTTAGTAGGGCCACATGGAATATGTTTTCGTTATCGGTCTCAGGAACGCCAATCAGTTCCAATTGATTTCGGATATTGTGTTGTGCTTGGTCGTCTATAACACTTTGCATTTCCAAAATTTTTACTTTAAGATCGTTTATCTCTTTGTCTTTAAAAGCAACTTTTTTCTCAATCTCATCTATTCTATTTATGAAGTCTTCAATTGCATCGAATTTAGATTTTAGGTCGCAAATAACATGCCTCATACTTTTCAGTTCTTCTGCTAAACTGGTGGTTTCTGGTGGAGCTATAGCGCTCACATCTAAAGACGGAACTCTTCGATTTCCGCGATGCATATTAACGTTTACAGTTGATGTGGTAAAAGTTTCGTTGATTGGTTGTTGCTGGCGCAAAGGGGTATTCGAGTTATCACCCTTTGGCAACAGACAGATGCATTGGGGGCACATCCAAGATATCTTGTAGTTATCAGAAAAGGTTTTAAATTCGTTTTGAGTTATGTTTAAACAGGGTAAATCATAAAGTAGTTCACACTTACCGCATTGTAAGTAATCCAGATTATGGATATTATTTCTACATGCGTTACACTTAGCAACCATTTTTGAAAACAACTCTGTTCTTGTCGGTTGCCGTTATTCGAGGTAGTCGCAGAAATATATGATTTATTTTGTTTGTATATCTTCGCGCACAAAACGGTGCAAAAATCCACAAGCGGTTGGCCGTTGGTTTGAGAGTCGGCGAGAAGAAGGTCGTAAGCGCCGTGCAGATTGCGTCGCTTACGCGTTCCGTTGAAGCACTTTGATTATTGCACAATATTGCACTTAAACTATAGTATTTTTACAATGTTGTTTCGGATTACTAATGCACTACTCTAAGATATCACTGCTGATCACTTTCCAATGTTATTTACGCTTTTTTATAGCAAAAAAATAATAAAATGAGAGAGCACAAAATTTTACGCAGTGTCGTTAACAAGCCGTTTTGATGATTCCATTTCTATCTAGATTTATATCTAGATTTTTTGAAACTATAATTATATTCAAGAATTTTTTTCTCCATAACATTCAATGATCATATTGTTTTAATTTTGTAACTAGGATAATATTGTCTGTTGTGTTAAAAATGTTAAATGAAAATTATATTATTATACAAAATCATTCTCCATATATTTAAAATTCAGATTATGCATTTAAGGTGCTCGCTCCGCTGCGCTTCGCTCGTTCGGTTTTATTAATAACCTAACCTAGCTAAATGTGATCTAACTATTCTTTGCCTGCAGAGGGCTTTCTTGCAATAAGACTATTTTTCATAGAAACTTTTTTTCATCTCATCGTCGCGTCGGCTAGCCCGTACTATTACTTTGGCTAACTTTGACACGCTATTGTTAATAGTGTCCAGATAAAGTGATTAATTTATTACTTTGTCCGTTGAATTTGGCTTTTATATATAATGACCAGTCATTATGTATAATATCGACGACGACGAACATTATCTGTATATTCTCTTCAACTATCACGATTCATGAGGTAAAGTCTGGTGAAGGACGAACAGACTGCTAAGTCTTAGTAAAGGGGTTTGATTTTACCTTTTTGGTAGGAATCCTAAGTTTAATATAGGCTTGAAGATTAGAAACCTGGTGCCGAAAGTGAATTGGTACTTATATTAATTTAAATATATTTTTTTAATAAAATATAAATTTGCTGTGTAGTGCCGGCTTAGAATGCTGTGTAGTGCCGGCTTAATTTCTTCCGATGGGTGTACGTAAAAGGCGACTAACGGTATTGGGGCTTTTAAGGGATTTCTGGGCGATGCGGTTGGAGACCCATCACCAATGACCTTTTTTTCACCGTCTTTTCACCACTCAATTTTCCAAAAGTGGCTGAGGAATTTCTAATTCCTTAGCTCTGGCTACCCCTTCTAGGGATTTATAGCCGTGAGTATATGTATATATGTATGTATGTATGTAAATATGCGGTTTAGCGCCTTTGTAGATTGTCACTAACACCTTTTACCCACAAGTGTCGTAAGGGCCGGCGCTGACTGCCGCCATGGCATGGCAAAGGATTTCGGTACAGATATAGCATTTTTAATCTTATTACTATGAGTATAGAATTCATTTTACTTTATTTTGACACAACGATGCCGACGTTCTGTCCTACTGCGGCCTCCCTCGGCATCGTTGTGTCAAAATGAATTCTATACGCATGGTAATAAGATTAAAAATGCTATATCTGTACCGAAATCCTTTGCCATGCCATGCCAGCAGTCAGCGCCGGCCCTAAGAGGCCACTAACGGTATGGGGCTTTTTAAGTGGTTTTTGTGCGATTTGGCTGGATACCCACCACCCACGATACTTTATTTCTTCCATTTTGTCCCCTATCAACTTCCAAATGTGCCTGAGGAGTTTCAAGCTTTAAAGCTATAGCTACCCCTTTTTGGGATTTATGGCCGTGAGTATGTGTACCTAGGTATAAAATAAATATTTGAGATGCAAAATTTAAAACAAAAACCTTCATTACATTTTTTTCTTTAAGTGGCGTAGTTATTAGTTTAGTTAGAATATATAAATAGAATATATAAATTTCGTTAAAATAAAAGTACAACGTCATTTATGTACTTTTTTCTTCTCTAACCAATATTTATATTTATTGCGTTCGAAATTATATTTGCGTCGAAACTCTTCTTATTCTAGGTTATTTTTATCACGTATTTTCTTTTCTACTGAAGAAGCAGAGGTTTTATATAAAATGATTCTTTGCTGACGAGAATCAGAATTAGATTTCGGAGGCAAAATCGAAATACACATACACACATACATACATACATATACTTACGGCTATATTTCCCTAGAAGGGGTAACCAGAGCTAAGAAATTATAAATTCCTCAGCCACTTTTGGAAGTTGAGTGGGGAAAAGATGGTAAGAATAAAGGTTTTTGGTGATGGGTCTCCAATCGCATCGCCCAAAAATCCAATAAAAAACCCCAATACCCTTAGTCGCTTCTTACGACACCCGTGGGTAGAAAGGGGTAGCGACATTCTAAGCCGGCACTATACGGCAAAGAAATAAACACGAACAGTTATATTATTTATACAATTATGATTTACAGTCACGATAATTAAATAACCATGATAGCTCCGTGGGTAGAACACAGCTTATCCTGCCGACAATGAGGGTTTAAATCCCGGGTCGGGCCTACACAAATTTGTGTTTCTAAAGTCATATGTGTGGTTAATTTATCATGGTTGTTAACAGTAAGGGAAAACATCGCGAGGAAACCCACTTAGCTAAGTTGTACTTTAGTCATGTGACAGTGTACTCGTACGAAAACGGTGATAATCTTACCCCCTATCAATAAAATCCAAAAAGACAAGGGAGAGGAGTACTTCTCCATTTCCCAAATTAAATAATGAAAATGAATTGAAGAAAGAAAAATGTTTATAAATCGAAAACATATTTTATTATCACATCCGACCATAGTTGATTTTGGATAAAAAAAACAAAGGTACATCTCGATATTAAACACACAATAATGTATTTAATTAAAAGTACATTAACGAAAATAAACCAAGCCAATTTGTTAAGCTAGCAAACCGAGCAACAAAACAATTTTAGTAAAAAGTGAAAAAACGCGACTTGAATAATAAAATAAATTCGTTCGCTTTCGAGTCACATAATGCGAACATTCAATATTCACCTTAATTTGCATAGAAGGGAAGCTAAGGGAGCTAAAAAAATCTTCATGGACCACTTCAGAGGTAAATCGTGTGAATATAAATGTAAGTAATAATTCGGTTCTTATTAGCAGAGCGTAAAGTATTGTTTTTTAATGATAAAACATGAACAAGAATACTAATAATACAAACTGCTTGGATCAAAGCAAATATTTTTTATTAGGTTATTCGGGAGCCATATTTGCTCCAAATATTTTCGTACTGGAAATAAAATTCAAATTAAGCTTTGCGTCATTACCTATTAAACCAATTACAATGTTTCACAAAGTTGTTCTTAATCTAATAATTAAATAAAAGACGTTTGGTTCACATTTGCCCCATTATCATCATCATCAGCTATTAGACTCATAGAAGTCTACTGCTATGACTACAAGAAAATTAGGAAGATAATACATGGTGCTGTGTAGTGTCGGCTTAGAATAAGACTACCCCATTTCTGCCGGTGGGTGTACGTAGGAGGCGACTAACGGTATTAGGGCTATTAAGGGATTTTTGGGCGATGCGGAGACCCATAACCAACAACCTTTATTTTGCCACCTTTTCCCCACTCATCTTTCCAAAAGTGGCTAAGGAACTTCTAGTTCCTTAGCTCTGGCTTCTCCTTTTAGGGATTTATAGCCGTGAGTATATGTATGTATGTATGTATGTATGTATAATACATGGTGCACATACCCGAACGCTGCCCATCTGAGCTGGATTCGACGCTTGACCTTATTTAAAGTAGGCTCTGCTAAACCGAATGGTTTGTCGCAGGTATACGTATTGGTCAACTATTTTGAGTGTAGAATTTTCAAATTGTAGAGGACAGGGCACGATATGATTCTTCGATATCGTTTTGACATTTATGATAAATTAACCACACGTATGACTTTGGTAGAGATAAATTTGTGTGGGCCCGATCCGAGATTTGAACCCTTATCGTCTCCACGGTAAGCTGTGTTCTACCCACTGAGCTATCAAGGTTATAATTAATTACATTAAATGACATACATACATATGCTCACGGCTATAAATCCCAAGAAAGGGGTAGCCAGAGCAAAGGAATTAAAAATTCCTCAGCCACTTTTGGAAGGTGCGTGGGGAATAGATGGTGAAATAAAGGTTCTTGGTGATGGGTCTCCAACCGCATCGCCCAAAAATCCCTTAAAAGCCCCAATACCGTTAGTCGCCTTTTACGTACACCCACCGGAAGAAATGGGTTAGTGCTATTCTAAGCCGACACTACACAGCAAAATTATTAACATAATATTAATACGTAAAATAAAATCAAAATTAGTGGCATGGATTCATGCGGGACTAGTTTCGTTACACTTGTGTAAAGACATGTTAAGCAAAATGCGCAGGTCCTTGGATTACCTCACGTCTCTAGTCTCTACTAAGCGTATTCAAATTCCCATTAAGATTTATTAAACACATTTAGAAAACTTTCGCAGCATTATATTTTAAAAATAACAGAAAAACATAATAATATACAATGACAATTGTTCACAGAAAATGTATATCTCATTTTTCATAAGCAGTCTAGTAGTTGAGTTGTTTGAAAATTTTCCGTAGAGGGTTCTTCAAGCGACTGTTTCCAGATACACCCGAACTCAGCGCCTCAACACGGATTTATTTATAATGCTTGTAGTAAAATTGATATTTTATTGTTGAAGGAGCATTGATTTTTATGTGTTGTATTTCTACTCTCTCTTTTATATTATATTCACCTTATACTCCGAGTATTTTAATACTCGGAGTATAAGGTATTCCAATCCAGAGATCCGGAATCAGAAAATTCTTCTGCCACTTTCGGAACTTACGTGGGAAAAAATAGTAAAATAAATGTTTTTGGTGATGGGTCTTCAACCGGCTCACCAAAATCACTTGGAAAGCCCCGATACCCTTAATTGCTCTTACGATCACCCATAGGAAGAAATTGGGAAGTGCTATTCAATGCCGAAACTCCACAGCATACTTCAGCTACTTTTGGAAATTCGGTTGGGACACGATACTACAATAAAGGATAGCCCGATAATAAATTTATTAGTAAATATGTACCTTTTGTTACTTCTTACGGAACCCATGGAAAGAAATAGGTTAGGTTACGTCGCTACAGAACACATTAGATAAAACCGCACCGTATAACTATATAAAGGTAATCAAAGAACATCACAACTCTGCCTCATCAGAATATAATACATTTTCATGAGTTTGCTTCTCCAATACTGCTCGAAATGGTATCGCAAAACCAAGTTTTATTTATATACGATGTTTGTTGAACTGCTTCGAGTATCAGGTCACGTGACAAACGAGCAATGTTTGCGACACTTGTAAGTGAATTAAGTCGGTTTGTTACGATTCTCTTCGATCTTATTTTCTTTATTAACAACAACCTTATGTGTGCGCGATCGTAATTAATAGTCCAGTGTTTGAAAAAAAGTTATACACCGAATTACGGTACTGACTTCTTTTTTGGTTTATGGAATTAATAAATGAATGTAAATAGTAGTAGTAAATTATAAGTGGACGCAAAACGAGCAAGTCTAAATGTATTTATTGGAAAATTAGATATTTCACGTTTTATTGATAATGGATCATGGGCATTTTTGTATAGGAGCTGGGCGTTATACCAACAGTAATAAAATGCGTTGTAATTTACTTTATTGCACGTCTTGATAACCCCTACATACTTGTTATCCCCAATATGGACCGGGTATTATTGCAAAAAAAACACAAAGTTTGTTTACATAATACTTTACCGTCAGGCGAAAAAAAATCTTCGGTCATCGTCTTAAGGACTATATTCGTTTGATCGCAAATCTAATACTGACACCTTATTAGTTCACCTCACTTATGCATTGCTGTTCTCTCGCAGGGGAAAATAACTCTCCACACATATTTGTTTGCTGTTAAATCACTATTCGTTTACACAAATACAAAAACATAAATATGAGGTTCGAGACCCGTCAATGAGTTATTTTTAATGTTTATTTTCTAATAGTGAAAATATTAGTAATGTTTTGGTTGTCAGTCCTAAGCCTGGAAAGTATGGAGAACAATCGAGATATTTATTCTTACTGATACTTCATGATAAATAACTATATTTCTGCAAAATTAAATACAAGTAATACAACATATGGGACTCATTCATTAAACATTATCAAAAGCATCATTTTTTTCATTCGCGAACTAGCGAATGTTATAAGAAAGATGAGAACGCGAGAACCGCAAGTTATTCATCTTTCCAACTCAATCTCTTCATTTAGTCCAATTCGTTCTGCAGTTCATTTAGTCCAACGGCTCTGACTGAAGGAGCCTAATGAGCCGCTGAACGAAGTGGACTACTGGACTACATTCGCGAAGTAGTTCTTTTAAGTGAAGGAACTAAATGAACTAAGTTCTTTTCACTGAAGCGTTATGCGCATGTCTAACTGACGCGCAGTGACGCGTACGCACGCTTTCTTTGTTCGGTACCTGAGTGAGAGACATTAGAAAGGGATGGATTGCAGTAATTCGTTAGGTTACCAACCAATAGATTGATATCTTTTGCCTAGTACTGCACGATATTGTCCGTGTTCCTGCGGTGAGCGATTGTTTTGGATTCTATGCGTTTGAACATCACTGAATATCTCTGTTCTCCGGTTATTTGGGTAATCGCCGTCATAGTATAAAATTAAGTTATGATCATTAGCTTTCACATAAAATATATTTTAACGCTGTTGGTGTTACGCCCATTTTGACCGAGACCCTTTTTCTGATTTATATCTTAATAAATAATTCAGAAGTTGATTGACTGCAACAGGCTATCGCACCCTTTCGCTAACGGGACGTTGCCTTTTCCGTGCATGAAGTCGGTGCGCATCAAATCCTTAGACATTGGCATTTTATATGTTTTATTTTTTAGACTGAATATCGTACTACATAGTATTTACATATGAAGAAAATCAAAGAAAAAACTCAGCCCCATCATATGATATTAAATTTTCATGAGTTTGTATCTCCAATACAACTTCTAAAAATGTTATCGCAAACTAACTTTTACTTATATACGATGTTTGTTGAACTGCTTCGAGTATCAGGTCACGTGACAAGCGAGCAATTTTTGCGACACATATAAGTGAATTAAGTCGGTCTGTTGCGATTCTTCGCGAGTCATCAAATCACATTTCTTTATTAACAACAACCTTATGTGTGCGCGATCTTAATTAATAGAAACACGGAATTGTATTTGTTATGAGAACTGTGTTGTTTTGTTTGATTTATTTAGTCTTAGTTTTTATGTTTTAATCCTAATTATAGTTTTTTTTTGTTTCCAGTTGTCGAACTTAAAAATATGAAAGGCCCTTGACGCCTGACCCTTTCAGATAATAAATAATAATATCCAGAACGGATTGCTATGAAAATAGATAAATCGTTGTCATAGAAAAAAAAGCGATGAATTGATAATCTCCTTCCTTCTTACGTCGATTAAAAATAGGGAAAAAATTATAATGTAACTCTTACTGATAAACGACTTGCCAAATTGAATGTCCATCGATACTAAAATAGCCTTAAATCTTAAATATTAAGGGACTTAAGGTCCCGCCATATGGCACGACCATTTCAATACTTTATGGAACTGTTATTAAGGCTGGCTTATTCTATTATTTTACTTGATTACTTCTAGTTTTGAACTCAATATCAAAACTTCTTTCTCTCAGAGTTTATCAAAACTTTAAAATAGTCGGCTTAGAACAGCACTACCAAATTTCTACCCGTGGGTGATAGTAAGAGGCGATTTAAGGTAAAGGGGTTTCTTAAGAGATTTTTGGGCGATGATGTGGTCATCCATCCATTTATTTATTATACCATCTGTTCCACACTCAACTTCCAAAAACGGCTTAGGAATTTCTTATCCCAAAGCTCTGGCTATTCCTTTTAGGGATTTATAGCCATGAGTATATGTATGAATGTTAAAATACTTCTTACTAGTCTAAATATATTTACTCAACCGCCATCTTCAAATTGTTTTAGGAGTAATTAAATACTTTCAATTTCCATATTTCCTATAAAGAATTATCACAACCAAAATTAATGAAAGTTTTAATAGTCCATACATACTTATTTGACCTAATAAAATTATTCACACCAACTATAACATGTACACCAAAGCTTGAGAAATTACGTGAACAATATTGCTAATGCAATCAAATATTTACAATCATACGTACGGTCCATGTCATCTATACATATGTCATGCAAATCAATTCTGTTTGTTCATCTACAGGTACTTAACCAGGGATGTATGCTCTACCTGTAGCAGGTAGGGCGGGCGCGGGCGAGGCGTCGGGGCGGGCGGGCTCAGTGGAAGCGCCACGCCCGCCCAGGGAGGATGTACGCACGGTCTCTCTGCAAAATTGCTTCGAATTCGTGAACAATTTTACTGTCAAGTGCGAAAAGTTACTTTGGATTAAATTAAGTGTTTTTTTTTTCGTGGTCAATATAGTTATAAGTTTTTTGTTGTCGTTTAAAATACGACTGTGACATAAGCTTAGTAGGTATCGGTTATAAGTTTAACTTTAATATATCGATTTTAAAAGTTCTTCAATAGTGGTTTTCACAAAAATTCATCATAATTAACAGTAAGTATTATTTTTTGTAAACAACATATTCACCAATCTTAGCCGTCATAGAACGTATGCAAATATATTAAAACTGCATTGAAATGTCAGAGGCTGTAATAAAAAAAGATAGTAACTAGAGCTAAAGCTCTAAAAGCTCTATCCAGGTCGAGTCATGCTAACTTGTTGCGCTACTTTCAGCCTCCGCTATGAAAGTTTCATACCACCTTCAGTGTTCCCCCGAACGTTTCATTAGTTTTATTCTGCAAAAACTTCATTCTCTTTATATTTCAGTAAAATACTAAAGAAAACTTGCGTTTCTCTCGCAAAGAAAGATCTCTTCTCTACTTTAAAACTATAAAATATGTTTGTTAAATAGACTTAGTAAAATTGACTCTAATTGTCATTTGTTTTCGTCACTTGTTCTGAGAACAAATAAAGAAAAAAATAATATAAGCCTTCCCATAATTCGCATAGCGCATTTTTTTTTACACAAAGATAGATGTAAAATTTTAAAGGTAAATGTTACTCTTAGAAGAATTGTTTTGGAAAAAAAAGTACTTAATTCTTCTTATTGAAGGTCAAAAACTTAAATATATTTTTTGCAACTACACGGTTCTTTGCAGAAATAGCTTACGTTTATATTTCTTTAATCAGTATCAATATTACCGAGCATTTTACTTTGTTTTATTTCAATTAAATAATAATTCATAACATATTTAAAGGACTTGCGAAGAGAAATAACCTGTCAAGGTATGTCTTGAAAAGGTAAATTGATAGTTAACTATAAAGCCGAAATCGAAAGAAAAAATATATCATGAAGTCTACTTAAGTTTTATGATCATCGATATAAGAAGAAAATAAGCGACTAAAATCCCTTTAACTTGAAATATAACAAATTAACTGTTGTTGTCACGCTGTTAATTCCCATTGGGGTAGGCAGAGACTATTGCTCGCCACTTCGTACGATCCTGGCAAACCTCTCTTGCTTCGTCTACATCCATCAATCTTTTCATACATTCATACATAAAAATAACATCGTATTACTGTTACACTTATCGGAAGTCGTTAAAGCTAGTCCTTTCGACTAGGCTACGGGCGTTATAATATACTTTTCTTCAAAAAGGTTAGTCACAAAACTAACAAGAAATTAACTTTTCGTTAATCATAATTAACAACGTTATCTACCTATAATTGAATGCGACATGCGGTCACAATGCATCACTATACAAGTCATCTCTGAACTTTGTCCATTTCAATAGAATTTCCTTTCTCGTACCTACTTATACTAACCACTTTCAATCCCCTGAAATGGGTAGCCAGGGCATCAAAATTAGTATTTTTTCAAGAATTGAGTGCCGAGGAAAAAAAATAAGGATGGTTATAGCCACATTACTCAATAATCACGAAAATAATAAAAATCCCCAAAAACCTAGGTCACCCAGACAGAGAAGACTTATTGCTATTCGAAGCCAACATTCATTAAACTGTTTTTTTTAATAATTTGTTGGGATACTATTTCCCAAAACAAGCCATCTTTAGTATGCACACGTGATATACTATTAACATGTTTTACTTAACCATAAAAAGCATATCTTAACCCCTCGACCCTCATCGGTATCAGATTCCAATAGTTGGACAAAAGCCAAAAGTGAAATTAGCAAGTCAAGATACGATCGTTTTGCTTCTTAGTGCAACGGTTTATCAGTGAATCTCTAATCCGTTTGTCTTTGAACAGTTTAATAATGACTAAGTATCAGTTGAGTTAATATTCGCCATCCGATAGCTTTAGGGGCCTTGCACACTGGTTAATTTGAGCCCTTAAAGTAAGACCAGAGAAGCAAAGCTTCGGAGCAAGAACTATAACTAATAAATATATAACATAGCATAACATAAATGTTCACGCCAAATATCCCCGAAGGGGTTGGCAGAGGTATTAATACTTCTGAACATCACGTGACTTTGTCACCTGGTGTTCAGAGTACCCACGTTTTGCATGGACAGTGTACTCACGTGATAGGGGGCAGGCCTATCGCCGTTTTGTACGAATACACTGTCACATGACTAAGTACAACTCAGCCATGTGGGTTTCCTCACGATGTTTTCCCTCACCGTTAACAACCATGATAAATTAACCACACATATGTCTTTAGAAAAGACAAATTGGTGTAGGCCCGACCCAGGATTTGAACACTAGTCGTTTGCACGATAAGCGAGTGTTCTACCCACTGGGCTATCACGGTTGCTATATATAATAAATATATCATCATACATATATACATAAATCACACAGCTATAAATCCCTTGAAGGGGTAGCAAGAGCTAGGGAATCAAGCTTAGGAAATTCTTTAGTTATGAATTTTAATTATAGAAGTTGGAACTTGGGAAAATATGGTGAAATAAAGGTTGTTATTGATGGGTCTCCAACCGCATCGCCAAAAAATCCCTTAAAAGCCCCAATACTGTTAATCGCCTGTTACGTACACCGACCGGAAGAAATGGGGTAGTGCTATTCTAAACCCATACAACACAGCTAATATATCACTGATTGTCATATTTTACACCTTCAATATTATATGATATTTACATACATTTTCTAATATTACCGATTACAATCAATTAATTGTCATTTATCTATGAATGTTTTGTTCGATACAAAAGGCCCGATGGTACTTTTTAGATATTTTATAGCATAACTTATATGGGACTTTGCAAAGAAATAAGAAAGAAATAATATTTTGTGTATTATGGAGTGGGATAAAATATTATAATCTCATAGGAAATAAGTTTTAAAATCAGAAATAACTCAGCCTTTTTTGAAAGTAGAGACGGAAAAATAATGCAGAATAAATGATGGATTTATTTTCAATAATATTCGTTGTATAAACAGTTAATATACAAATACTTACATTCGTGAGAAAAGTATATTTTGAATAAAGATAATATATAGTTAGTAAGGCCTTGTACGGCCATCTAGGGATTTATAGCCGTGAATATATGTATGGATGTATGTAATATATATGCCTTGTACGGCTTCACGGAGAATGAATAAATAGTAATGTTATCAGTCTAGCGATAAAATAATTATGCAAATCTAGTCCATATACATATTAGTATATGTGTGAAATACATTACAAACTCCATGCATTAATACATATACTCACGACCATAAATCTCAAAAAGGGGTAGCCAAAGCTTCAGAACTACAAGCTCCTCAGCCACATTTAGAAGCTGATTAGTACAAGATGGTAAAAAAATATCGTTGGTCTCCAACTGCATCGCCCAAAAACCATTAATAAACCCATACCCTTAGTCGATTCTTACGATACTCGTAGGTAGTAAGGGGTAGTGACATTCTGAGCCGACTCTACACAGCCCAAACTTAATAAAGAAACAAATGTACAAGATCCTTTATAACTTGTGGCGTGTTAATATAAAGTTAAATTAATTATAACACAAGTTAGGATGAAGCCTCGGTTGCGATAGTTATAATGGCATAATAAACATTTCTGGTGGTTGCCCGTTTAATATTATTATAGTTTGCTTGTAAGTCAATTCAGGTCTCGAGAATAATTTATACTGCTACTTTTAATGACTTAGTAACTTCACTATTAATTTGAAAGAGTGATGCGATGATATAAACTTTTGATCTTTTTAATATAAAGATAACTTTCTCAAAAATGGATTCACAAAATAAGTATTAATTTCGGAATCAGACAATTATTAAATACCACTTGGCATTCAAAGTCATCACCAAAATATAATTTATTTGATGTTTTGCCCATTGGGTACATTTGAATATGTTAGAGGAACTTAATTTTTTACCTCTTTCTTTTTCTTGCTCATGTATGATCAAAAACGTATGTTATACATACATATACATATACTCACGGCTATAAATCCCTAGAAGGGGTAGCCAGAGCTAAGGAATTAGAAATTCCTCAGCCACTTTTGGAAATGTATGTTATGTATTTTAAAAAATATTAAAACCACTGTTTCGATCATAATTTGTATTGTTATTTTTAACCATTTCATACTTGCGAGTAGTTATCGATTTTAAAACCTACATCATCATTATAAAACATTATTTGTCAGCTAATTATAATGTAAAGACAACATTTATTTGCCAACTTCTCTAAGCATCCGAACCCTCTCGCATGATAACGATGTTTCTACACATGTACAAACACGAGTATAATCCGTTTCACAAATATCGTTTCACGGAACAGGTACTTTCTGTGTAATGTGTAAACGAGTTACATTACTTTTCTACTAAATGTTTAACATAATTTCGGTGTCACTGTATATTAGAATTTGATATTAAATGGAACCATACTGTGTCTACGCTGAATTTTTTATCTTTTGTATGTTTTTTTTCATATTCTTGTAATGAAATGAACTTTGTGGTAATATTTTTTTTTTCATATTTGAAACATGTGTTTTTGTTGCTTTTCAACGATTTTTATGATTTATATAGCCTACTAACCCATATAGTTGTAAGCGCAAAGGGATAGTCAGAGCTACGAAAAAATTACCAAAGATTTCAAGTATAGATGGGATAGTTATATTATATTTTGATCTTTATAAATATTTCGTGGGTTTACTAATTAATACTTTAACTTTTCTGAAAGAAAGGAATAATGAATAGTTTTCTTAACTTTCATGGCTTTTACGGGCCTTGCTTGTCTCGGATAAGCTTCCCTGTGGAAAAACTAATGACTTATTGTTTGATAATAATCACTGTTCCATTATTATCTCATATCGCAAAATTTATAACCAGATTATTCAAAAATTTTGGCATTTTTGTAAGGCACGTGCCCTACGTTCAGCAGTGGATCACGGTAGTAGTCGTTAATTGACTTACCCGCAAGTGCGTTGTGGTCTAATCAGCACACTTAGACTGGTGCGGGTGACAGAGGGGCGAAAAGACGCGCGATTTCATGGAGTGACTAAGCCATTACATTGGATTAGCGAACAAGAGATGCATCTTGCTACCCCTTCTAGGGAATTATACATACATACTCACGGCTATATTTCCCTAGAAGGGGTAGCCAGAGCTAAGGAATTCGAAATTCCTCAGCCAATTTTGGAAAGCTGAGTGGGGAAAAGATGGTAAAATAAAGGTTCTTGGTGATGGGTCTCCAACCGCATCGCCCAAAAATTCTAGGGAATAATAGCCGTGAGTATGTGTATGTAGACGCATCGCAACTGCGTAGATTATAATGAGTTTCGATATTTCTTTATTCATTATTCATTACAGTGTTATACAGTCCCAGTCCACTCTCTTTTATTTGATATCAAAATTCCGTATTCCATCAAATAGGGCATAAGCGCCAACATGGCCTGTGGCCAAATCAGGGCCATCTTATTCAGAATCGGTTTGAGCCCCTTGGTGGGTACACAAAATAAAAAGATATTAGGAGAAGATAAATAGTATATATTAGTTGTAGGTGTTTAAAAATTGGCCTTAACTGGTTCTGTGCTCATGACGTGCAAATTACATAATTATTCAGGCACTAATTTTAAGTTGAAATTGGTATGTTAGTTGAATGCCAACAGTCAAAACTACTAAATTAATAAATAAATTAATTTTAATCAAAACATCACGATGTAATAAGACAATAATAATATAAAATTATCTTGACAAATATATAGAGCAATTTTACTCGATTTGAAAATATATCCTTTCTTTTTATAATATAAAATTTGGTTCAGTTTTCATCCTCGCATCAATCTCTCCTGATGTTGCCTGGGACAGCTACATCTCCAAACAGCTAGAAAATGGATTGGATGACGATGGATTAGAAAATTGCCTGTGAAAATGTATTTCAAATAATTTAATTTATTTTATTATGTAATACACAAATTTATTGTTAAAACCATTTTTGAAATATTTAGCTAATGAAATGGATTGTAAAAATATACGAATACTACATTTTTATATTTCAATAATATCAAATTTATATTTCAGAGGAGCTTATATTATTATACCTCTTCATCTCTCCAACAAAGATCATTAGGAAGCCCTATTAAAGTTCTTTCACTTTCAGCCTTGACTTGAAAATACTATTTTCCTCATTTAGTTAAATACTAGTTAAGTGTCTGAAACTGGTTTTATTAATCGAAAATTACGCGTACCGATACTCATTATGTCTCTTACATTTTTCAAACCTAGAAAGGGAAAAAGTGGTCAAATAATTATAAACATTGTCCGAAATAATATTTATACAATACTGTGCCTTTAGTATTTGTTAGATTGACCTCTTATCTACTGCATTCACTCTACATTCATGTTTCATATGCGTGTGGCAGAAGAGGCATAAAAGTAGAGTAAATGCAGTAGATATGAGGTATTTAACTTTTCTTTTTATGTTATCCGCTTATATGTAAAGAAGAAATTTAACTACGTATTTTAAAACGGGATATTTTTTAAGTTTATTAGATAATTATTTGGATTTGTTGCGGTATTTCCATGAGCTTACACATTGTCAATACTCCTCGTTAATAACTTGAAGGTCAGTTTTATCACGGTCTTTAAAAAATACACTTTTTTTAATTATGTGGCTCCAAATGTAATAAGTACAAATCCAAAACATTTAACGCTTATCTTAAATCCACTCAAACTTTACCAGGCTTAAAAAATATTTTTGATATCTATCTTGAAATGCTTCATTCATACAACACATAAACATATGGAGTCGGCTGAAGGTCGGCCGTTCATTATTACCTGAAATCACCTGAGGCACCGCAGACGCCCAATTTTTCCTTATAACATATTTTCATTACAATTTATATTTAGTCGGGCATCCCAAGGTTGCTCAGTTCAAGTTTCAGAATGTTGAACATGTGTAAGGAACGTTTAGTCATAAAATGAATCAGGAACATCCCTCATTGCTCGGTTGCTAAACATAAACGGAGAACTCAGAACTCAGTTTATTAGTCTTTTGAAGTTCAGCTGTACGTTCAGTCCTTTGATTTTTATTTGCAAAGAAACTAATAATACGACTTCATTTATTTAGTTTGCATTCATTTGACTTATTCCACTTTGTTGTTCGTGGAAAGAACATAAATAAGTGTAAGCTTTATGGAGCATTAAAACACGTTTTAAAAATACTGGATTACGTTAGTTTATCGATGTACTTCACGAAAAAGGAGCCATTAGTGTTTCTGGACTATTAATAAATTATTTAACGATAAGTTTTATAGTAAAATAACTTACAAATGTATTGAGGTTTAAAAAGGATTATACAGCTTATAAGGTTCACCTTCCAAAGGTTGTCTGGAAGAGATCGCTTTTAGCGATAAGACCGCCGATTGTACCTCACTGTAAACTGTATGATAATTTCTTTTGTAAATTTGTGTTTGATGTACAATAGTTGTTCTATTCTATTCTATTCTCATAGAAAAATAATTTACTTGATTGATATTTCGTGCATGTATTCTTTTCCATTTTAATGTAAATCAAACATGATAAAATAAGTTTATTAGAACAGATAATAACATTATTACTAAATTACAGATTCGATTTTTTTTATCATATTTGAGTTGTTTGTTAACTCATCTACAAAATGGTTAAAGTTGACGCAGACTGTTTTGAATTCGCTATCTATTTGGGACAATACTTGGTATAATAATATTGTGTCTTTGTACAGAGAATCATTGTAGATTGCAAGGTACATGTATATGTACCATCCCACCCGTATCATTATTATTCAGATGTCAATACCGAATCCAAAACGTAATTCATCGATCAACATGTCACAGCGTTCGTTTGAAAACCATTAACCCGACGAAATTGCTTCAAAAATATTGGCAATGTTAAAATAAACGGAATAAGCAAATTTTTTCCCCAAATAAAACAGCCGATTGATAAATCGGGAGAACAGACATGGTTGACATTTTTGCGTCTCTTATTTATATTTTTTCTGATAAACTCCCGATTTTTATTACGTTTCATAAAAGCATTTTCATTAAGCGAATTCATATGTCGACTGACAATGACGTCACATCTTTGTGCCAGGTATTCGATTATTCCTCGGCTTTGTGCTTCAGATGTTGAAAAGAAAATGTAAGATATTTGTAACAGATCAGATTTTATCTTGCGCGTAGATCCGATACCTTTGAGTTTCTTTAATAAACGAATCTGAAATAATATGATGTTTTTTGTCCTTTTATTATACTGGTTATATCTTCTTTATCCGTAACTACAAGTTACTTGTATTAATGAAATAACGTGTATTATGCGAGCCTTAACTTAAGTCCGATCCGGAATCCGAGTTTTAACTTAAGTCTACGAAAAAGCATAGCTTAGATTTATATTTATTTTTCAGTAAATAGATGGAATAAGATAGTGAGATCAGCAAAGGCAGTAAAAATTTGTCACATCGTACATGGAAAGAAATGTGCTAGTGTTGTTTCAAACCGGCGGCTCTTCAAAACTATCCATCATTTTACTAGTGGCCAATATTCATAATCGTAACTGATTTATATTTAGAGAGTGTGCTCAAAAAGGCAGGCGTCTGAATTATGAAGAATTAAAGAGCATGTATGAAAAGATTGATGGATATAAGCGAAGCTAGAGAGGTTTGCCAGGATCGTGCAAAGTGACGATAGATAGTCTGGCTACCCCAATGGGTAATAATGGCGTGGGTATATGTATGCATGAATCATATTTATCAATCATGAACACAGCAATTTTATTCTTCCCAATATATAACTAAAAATTTATGCAGTTAAACAAAATAAATTTATCGTAATTTAGAGACAGAGATTATTAATATAAAGTTTATTATGAAAAACAACAATATCATCTATCTCCCTATTGAAATTGTAAATACTTGAAATGTGGCTGGTAATTGGTTAACAAGGTACCTGAAAATAGAACGTTGAATCAGTCTCGTTATTTCAGACTGTATTTCTTCCAATCTTATTTCTCTAGCGAGCTTACTAAAGGATAACATTGGATTCATTTGAAACGTACATCCGAGTATGAACAGGTTTTCCGGGTCAACATATAGAAATCATTTCGAGTGTCTGTGGCTTGGACAACTGCTATTTGTCTGTTTCTAATACCAAACTAGCTTCGACGGTTTATGGTCTTTTGAAAATAAATATATGAACAATTTTCTTTTATCATTTTGTATGATAGTTAAATTAATGGTGTGATTGTAGGAAGAAAAGCTTACGAAATTGTTAGTTGGAAAAATAACATGCGTAACATCAATGTTTCTTAGCCTTTGTTTAGCCAAGCCTCCAGGCCTAGAGTTGCGGGTGAACATATAGAAATCAATTCGAGTTTCAAATACCAAAACTTCAACGGTTTATGGTCTTTTTGAAATAAATGTATAAAACATTTTCTTTTATCGTAACGTGTTAGTTAGATTAGTAGTGTGATTACGGACTTACTTATACTCACGCCCATTATGCCCATAGGGGCAGGTAGAGACTATCGATTGCCAATTTGCACGATCTTGGCAAATCTCTCTTGCTTCCCTTACATTCATTATTCTTCTGTAACATGCTCTTTTATTCTCATTTCTTCATATAGTCTCACTTCGCACCCCCCTCCCCTCCCACCTCAATACCATCCACATTGGCTCTATATATCTATTTTGAAAAATTTATTTTCATCCATTTAATACTAGACATTTCCTAGTATAGACACCAGCTCTCGCCACAAAGACTTATACTGTAAACTAATCATATTTTTGTGACTTTTTGCTTTGTGTTGAGAGAAAATAAATACATTTTATTATTTATTTATTTATTTATTTATTTATTTAATACTATGATTGTAGGGAGAAAAGCTTACAAAAGTATAACTTTAAAAAATAATATACATTTTTGATATTAATTGCGATGAGCCTTATCTATTTGGTTTGCGAAGCCCCCAGGCCAATTATTCCGCGTTCACGATAATTTTTCCGTCTCCTCTATGAATGTTTGAAGGAATAAATAAATGCCATCAAGTTTCGCCATCTTTACACTTATATACTTAGCACGGCAAGTCTGCTTCATGGTCTAATTATTGCATAGATAGTTGAAGGAATAAACGCCTGGAGGGAGTCTATGAAAGAATAAGCTTTACCGAAATTGATTTTTGTTTAATATCACACACTAAAACGAGCTTACTATTGGAACCAACATAGTTGCAAAAGTACGGGATTTTTCGCCACATCGCTCAAGTATCACTTACATAGGATAGGCCCATATGAACATAAAACCCTATACCTAAGAGGCCTCATAGGATACTCAAGGTCAGTTATAGGGTAGTACTTTTGTCAGCTTAAACTAAACACAAACATATTTCTGAAAAACATCTTTCAATTTATAGCTACCAGTTCCATAACTACTGAATTTTCTTTAAATGTACAATACATACATACATACATATTCTCACGCCGTTAGTTCCCATTGGGGTAGGCAGAGACTATCGATCGCCACTTTGTACGATCCTGGCAAACCTCTCTGGCTTCGTTTACATCCATCAATCTTTTCATACATGCTCTTTTATTCTTCATACTGCGGACACCTGCCTTTTGAGCACATGTTCTATTTGATCCAAATGTGTCCTCCGAGGTCGTCCTCTACTAACATTACCTTCCACATTGGCTCTATATATCTCTTTCACCAATTTACTGTCATCCATCCTCTCTATGTGCCCAAACCATTTCAACATTCCTTTTTCTATCTTTCTTACAATATCATCTTTTAGACCACACCTTTCACGAATCACATCATTCCTCACACGATCACATAACCTTACATTACACACTTTTCTGAGGGATCTCATTTCTACTGCATTCACTCTACTTTCATGTTTCTTCTGCCACACCCAACATTCACTGCCATACATAAGCGTAGGAACGAGGACAGCATCATGCACAGCCATTCGGGCCTTTGCAGACACCGACTGACTAGACATTAGACTATCCAGTGCTCCATTTACCGCATTACCCTTTTTCACTCTTCTCTCGATATCTTCATCACACTTTCCATCCCTAGTAAACAAACTTCCCAAATATACAAACTCTTTCACTTGTTCCACTTTCTTACCATTAATCTCAATCACGCATTCGGTCATATTCACCTCTCTCTCAAAAACCATAGTTTTTGTTTTATCCACATTCACCCTCATTCCCTTTTTCTCAAAAGACGCACATGCAATATTCATCATCTCTTGCAGCTCTTCCACCGATGATGCAAGTAGCACTTGATCGTCGGCATATAAGAGGCATTTAATGATGAATCCACCCATTCTCAATCCATAATCACTTTCACGCAACTCTGTTAAACAGTCATCCATGAACAAATTGAAGAGCCACGGGGAAGCTACACAACCCTGTCGGACACCCCGAGAGATCCCGAACCAGTCAGTATTTTCCCCGTTTACTCTCACACATGCACTGGAATCCTCATGGAGTGATACCAGTGCACGTATAAGTCGACTCCCCAAACCGAACTTGGATAACACCTCCCATAAACACTTTCTTACCACCCTATCATACGCCTTCTCTAAATCAATGAAGGAGCAATACACCTTTCGGTTCTTAGCTAAGAACTTTTCGGTGATGCTCCTTAAAGAGAAGATTTGGTCCATAAATGTACAATGTGTGTAAAATAGCCATTTGTCATTCAAGCATTCGGAATTGTACACCAGAGGACATTGATTTTTAAATCATTTGTACTCAGACCAATCGTGAAGCTATCACCCGACCCATTGTAGGTAAAGGTATACAACCCTAATAGTAAAAAAGTCCTAAGTATTTGCTATTTCACGTTCCCGAAATCTAGTTGCTATTACCTTGCATTAAGGGCGACTGACTTTGAATAGAAACGATGCTTAACATTGGCCCAGTTATGTGATCCCATGCAAAAGGTCTTCAACAGAATATTTTTTTCAATTTCGTCGACAATAACGTTTTGTGGAAATAGGCTGTGGAGTGTATTATGGTAATTTCAGGGGTCGGAACTTGGATGATTCATCGTGCTTAACAGATTTATTCTTATATCGAAATATTTTGGAACATTTTGTATATTGATACAATTTATTTAACCGTTTGATTTGTGAGCGCGTACTCGAACATACATATACTCATGACATTTGTCCCATTGGAGTTGCAGAGCCTGGCAAACCTACATACATACATATACTCACGGCTATAAATCCCTAAAAGGGGTAGCCAGAGCTGAGAAATTAGAAATTCCACAGCCACTTTTGGAAGTTGAGTGGGGAAAAGATGGTAGAATAAAGGTTGTTGGTGATGGGTTTCCAACCGCATCGCCCAAAAATCCCTTAAAAAGTCCCAAGTCCGTTAGTTGCCTCTTACGTACACCCACCGGAAGAAATGGGGTAGTGATATTCTAAGCCGACACTATACAGCCTGGCAAACCTCTCAAGCTTTATTTACATTCATAAGTCTTTTCATACTCTTTTATTCTTCACACTTCAGACTTTTGAGTCTCAGTATATTGAGATTAACTAATTCATTTTTCTCTTTCACAAGTATATCGTAATATATCCCATTAAGTATTTGTAATACGAGTATATCACAAACAAGTTGTTTTAAAGTAAGCTGAAAAGTACTTATCATATAAGCTCTTATCATGGACACGAACACAAGTGAATGCCAAGCATTTACAATAGTACATGCATTCTTATGATAACGGCTAAATATCGCTAGCAGGGGTAGCCAGAGCTAAGGAATTAGAAATTCCTCTGCCACTTTAACCACCTTTTGCCACAATAAGTAGGGAAACGATGGTAAATTAAAGGTTGTTGCAACAAAAAGCCACAACACCCTTAGTCGCCTCTTACGTATACCCACGGGAAGAAACGGGGTAGTGGTATTCTAAGCCGACACTACACAGTTATTCACAATATTCTTAAATCTTAGTTATAAGTTATCTCAGAGCCAATTCAATTTTAGTAATACTTGGACCATCTTCCCAAATACACCATTTGAAAAAATGACAAGATATTTCGCTATTAGAGCATCAAAATTCACATATCAGGCACAATAAGCGACGTTATTTCAAATTCTCTCTGCTGTATCAATCTTCATTATGAAAATGTGTTTGTACTCTCATATATGATTGTTAGCAGGCTTTTTGTTTCTGACACGAGCCTAACTAGACTATTACGCTACGAGCACCTAATTTATTTAACAGTCGTCAGTTGCGTAACATGAACGATACTTTAGTTATAAATTAGCACTTATTTTTAAGTTTTTCGTTTTTTTATTTTTATGCTGTGAAGTGTCGGCTTAGAATAGCACTACCCCATTTCTTCCGGTGGGTGTACGTAAGAGGCGACTAACGGTATTGGGGCTTTTAAGGTTTTTTGGGCAATGCGGTTGGAGACCCATCACCAATAACCTTTATTTCACCATCTTTTTCCCACGCAACTTCCTAAAGTGGCTGAGGAATTTCTTTTTCCTTAGCTCTGGCTACCCCTTATAGGGATTTATAGCCGTGAGTATATGTATGTTATTTTTTAGCCTGAGAGAAAATCTTTCTGATGGTTATCTAGGTGTTTAAAGTGTGAAGCAGTAGTATACACCATATTTAGGAGTTTGACGGTTTTTTATTGATTGTATGGCAAAGTGGATGAGTATTAGGGATTATCTTATTTGTTTCATTGTAGGTATAAATATTAAACGAATGTTTCTCCTTTGCCCAAAAGCTAGCTTGGTAGGTCTTAATTTCAGACTTTACTTGGTAATTAATATATGTCGGGTTGTATTTAGATCAAATAGAAAATGTGCTCAAAAAGGCAGGTGTCCGAAGTACGAAGAATAAAAGAGCATGTATGAAAAGATTGATGGATGTGAATGAAGCTAGAGAGGTTTGCCAGGATCGTACAAAGTGGCGATCAATAGTCTCTGCCTACCCCAATGGGAACTAACGGCGTGAGAATATGTATGTATGTATTTTGAGGCTTTCAAAATGTTTACCATACCATACCAACAACCATAGCAACACATATTTTTTTGTAATGAATACCTTCATCTTACTTTGTGGGAAAAGCAATATGTATAGATTATTAATAAATAAAGAATAAATAAAGGAAAGAAAAATTTCGACACAGGGGCATTTACCCGAGGTCGCGGGTTTGATTCCCCCTATGCCGAAATTTTTCTTTCCTTTATTTATTCTTTATTTTTTAGTAATAATCCCCACATGAGGTTTTCATGAACAAAAAGATTTAAATTATGTATAGATTATTCTTTTTAATATTTTATTAATTATCAACATATTAACAAATTCTGAGTATTTGTAACTATATTTTCTACGATGACCATATTTCATAATATATCATAATAATAATATATCATAATTTCATAATATAACATAATATGAATAATTTGAAATAAGCAGATTGAGAGACTCGCAATATCGTAAGTAGATACTAAAAAATGTAGAATTTATCTCTAATTATTCAACTAGCAGTGGGTAAATAACATATTTTCGAACACAGCAAAGTGTATTTTTTTTATTACAAGTACTTCGAAAAATATTCTTTATTATCTTTTCAACTTTTTGTCTACGAAACCCTTCACGAAAAATTCTAACTAATACTTAGACCATTTTTTTAATTAGAATGTTCCGTAAGTTTCCTATTTCTTACCAAATGAATGACTTTGAAGGGTTTAATTGTACAAGGGGCTATGCAGTGACAATAATAGGGATTCGACAAAATGGTAATTATTGTCTACTCTATTCCCCGGGATACATCTTGTGTAGCTATCCGCCTTAAATTTTAAAATAGAGGCTTGTGTATAAAGAATATTTTACTCTTGATTCAATTTTTACGACTTTGGCGCAATTATTGATATCAGTTGACAAAACCATTCTAAAAAATTAATTGCCTTCACTCATATTACTGCATTCGACACACAATTATGTCGGATCAACTAAAGATTTGTATTAATAATGTAAAAGACCTTGTTGAATATAAAGGGACATTTTGCTTTATTACAGTCGCATTTCATATCTTGATATCCCTTCTACGGGTACGGGTAAGCCTCTTCAGATAAATGGAACTTGAGGTTACACTTGGCTGATTTTTTGTATTCTTTGAAAAGAGATTACTAATTCTGTATAAGTTCTTTGTAATATTGTTATGTAAATGGCCCTTCTTCAGTTATTGATTAAGGCAAGATCAGAGGCCGACTATACTTACTTGTACATTATTTCATAAAATCGTATACTTTAACATAAAAAGTATTATACAATAGGTAGGAATGAAGTAAAAACAACGAAATAAGATCATAAATACTATGACAGATATATCGTGAAAGGGCAAATTAAAAGTAAATACATATATTACTTTTGTCATGCTGATGATACATACATAGGCCAGAGCTTCAGAGCTCTTTTCAGCCACATTTGGAAGTTGATAGGGGAAAATATGGTAGTAATAACATAAACATAACATAAACGTTCACGCCGTTTATCCCCGAAGGGGTTGGCAGAGGTACCAATACTCCTGAACTCACATGGCAAGCGCCATCTAGTTACCAGAGAAGGTACCCACGTTTTGCTTAGACAGTGTACTCACGTCATAGGGGGCAGGCCTGTCGCCGTTTTGTACGAATACACTGTCACATGACTAAGTACAACTCAGCCATGTGGGTTTCCTCACGATGTTTTCCCTCACCGTTAGCAACCATGATAAATGTAGGTAGTAATAAATCTCTATGTAAGCTGCTTTGGTGGTTAAAAGTGGAACTTGTGCTACACCAACCACAATAAGTAATAAAAATATGTATTTTTAGACAAAGAGTACCATCAATTGGAATATTTAGCCATCTTTTTTTAAAATCTTATTATAAACTGACCAGTATACTCATTGCATGAAAGTTAATCATGTAATCCGTATTCCCATTCATTATTGCTAAGAAGAATACAACTTATTTTTTGTTATTTATATGCGTCTCTTATTTATCATTCAGTCAATATAACATACGCGATAAGTCATTAAGTTGTACTCATGTTGCAGTTGAGGCTAACTTGTGTTTCTCAATACAAATCAGCAGCGTTTCTATTTACATACAAAGTTTCATGTAGACTCTACTAAACAAGAGAGCAACTGAAACGCAATCGAAACAATTTGAATATGAAACTATCAAACACAATGCACAAGCAAACCAACTCTCCAATTATCTGAACTCGTGCAAGCAAATACAACCCGTATTGCTTTATATTAGGGAGGATAACCGAATAATTAGTTCGTAAGCCGCTAAAAGCTCTGTCGCAGGCCGCGCTTGAAGTAATTCTAGACTAGAGAGACATGAGTTTCACCAATTCTCGTCTGAAACTATATATTGGCTTGGAAGATACATGGTGTATAGAATGTATTGTATAATTCACATTATATAAAATTGACGTTAATGCCAGTAGAGGACGACCACGGAGGACGCATTAAAACCAAATATAGAAACAATCTAAAAAGCGGGCGTCTAAAGTCCGAAGAATAAAACTCGTCAGCCATATTTGGAAGTTGATAGTGAATAGAATGGTAGAAATATATAATAAACCACCAATATGCCGTTAGTCACCCGTGGGTGGAAGGGGTATTGACATTCTAAGGCGGCACTGCACGGCACCTTTTTTTTAGCATATTTTTAATTGTATTTTGTTTTTAGTACTCAAGTAGTAATAAATAACTTCTTTCTTCCTCTTATTTTATGAACCAAAAGGGGGATATATCAGGGGTAAGTTTATTTATCGTAAATCTAAATGAGTAATTATATTTTTTCTTTATGTATAACAGCTTTGCAAAAACACATCGCTTCCAAAATAAAATATTTAATGTTAAAATAGTTTTCTTGCAACAGAATAAGATCTCCTTCCATTAAAATTCGCTAGCAACTGTTTTCTTCAAAGTTCTTTCATCAAGTTAAAACTACTCGTTAAAATTAAACTAATTAAATGTCCTTTTCTGTAGATGGCATTTCAGTTATTATAACTTTCAAGACTAACATTTATTAAGGTTGTTTAGGGAAGAAAGTTTTGCTTCATTCAGTGAAAATATTTTGTTAAAAAAGGACAATGTGAATGTTTATTTAGCATGAAGTAATGTTATTTAATAATTGGGCATATACATACACACAAATACTAACTACACTACAAATAAAATATAAATCCCTAAACGGGGTAACCAAACCTTTGGAATAAGAAATTCCTCAGCCACTTTTGGAATTTGAGTGGGTAAAAGATGGTAATATATATTTATTGTCTACAACCACGACTCGATACTCAAGACTCAAAGATTGAAACTTTCTCGCCGAATATCCCCGAAGGGGCTGGCAAAGGTACTAATACTTCTAAATACTACGTTACATTGTCACCTGGTGACACTGGGCACATTTTTTTTTTTTGAATGATCAGGAGGGTTGAAAGTTTTAAATTGAACAGATAATTTACTATGACTCAAATTTCTGGAATGAAAAAAATAGACTTTTACGATACGCAAGGTGCGAGTAACATACTGAAAATATTTAGTGTTATTCTTTCACACCCGAAAGTAACTCAGTGAAAGTATAAGGATCATATGGAAACGTTTCAAGAAATAAAACAATTTATTTCTATTGTTTAGAATCATCGGTACGGAAAATACAGTTATAATTTAAAGTAAGCTTCGCACGGGTAGCGTAGTTTTAAAAATATCTGAGATTTCTATATAGAGCAGTTATAGCTCAACCTTTGTGAAATTTATCGCTACTTATAGCACTCCTGAATAGTTTATTTAGCTTTGCGATTGTGAAAGCGTTTTTATGAACGGTTCAATATCTCCGAAAATAAGCCCTTGCAAACAAAACATCAGAGTTAAATACTTTTCATACATCGTATATATACTTAAGCCCATAGCACACGACGTTTTTTATACGCGCGCATGGCGCGCAGATGACGCGCGTATACGCGCTTCATACGAGATTTGAACGCAACCTTGTACTCTAAGCACATGGGGCGATCGTGAAACAGCAATACAGACGCGCTGTAGCTTTTGCGTTTTGATCAGAGACTGTTCTGTTCAGTTGTACAATGGCGTCGGTTGAGACAACACTGCGTACGTTGGCCTTAGTACTCCTTTTAAAACGAAAAAAAAGTAAAAAAAAGCGAATCTATTGGATAGACCCATTTACGAGTGAAAAAAGATTGAGTGGTCATTATCATACAACGTTTAAAAAATTGATAATACGTAGAAGATGGAAGAAATTTTATAATTGTTATCGAATGTCACATTCGTCATTCCAAGAACTTCTTTTAATTCTAAAACCAGAGTTAACTCGTCAAAATACAGTAATGAGATCATGTATATCGGCAGAAGAACGTTTGCTCATCACATTGAGGTAAGAAAATAACTAGTTTTTTATTTATTTATTTATTATGTATTTATTTATTTATTGACCTGATGCAGTTTAAATCATTCGCACTTAGATTATTAATAAGAGAAAAATATTTATTCGATATCATCATACATGTCAGTTAGGATATCGGAGTCATTTGTAACCGATTCATTGCTATCCAAATTTTGGAGTGAACTGACAGATTCGTTTCTTGGCACTGATTGATTACTTGGATAAGGAGGCTGAAATTCAGACTGATATCCAGATCCAGACTGATATCCATACTGATGTTCATATTGAAATGCACCTTGGTATCTATTTTCATGTAATGTTCTCGATAACTGTCCCATATTTTTATATTTACGAATTAAATTTATCATATCAGCTTTGGCCTCTAACTTGAATTCCTGTTTGATGGCAGAAAAATCTTTACCTAACGAAACTAAGAACAGAATGTCGGGATTTTCACATAAAATTGTATTATTATTCACTTCCTTAGACTGTTTGAGATTTGCTGTCAGTGCTTCATACAATTTGTCTAGTGGGTCTTCATGTTTTGGAGTCTTTTTTGACTTCTTTGGTGAATGTGGCTTTTGAAAATCATAGTCTTGGTCACGCCCCAGTGCTGCATCATCGTTTTGACTTGGAGATCTTATTTCATAAAGCGGGTCTAAAAAAGTTAGCAAATTGGAATATATGTAGGGTCTTCTAGGCTTAGCTCCAGATCCACTGGAACAGTTATTGTTCTTCGCTTTGTCTCTTTTATAAGCGTCCTTAATACTCTTCCATTTTTTTTGAAGTTCAATGACTGAAAACAATAATATGTAATGTTAATAATTTAGTTATTTATTAGGTTAATTTGAATTTCTTTGAAATAAGTAGTTGTGTGTATGTTCATTTTAATTAAATATGTAAAATTATCATCATCGTAATGACAATAGAAGTTTTAATAATGCTTTTTTTTCAGGTATTTAGCTACGGGTTGTTATTTCTCAGATATTCACTATGACTTTAAGTGTGGGCAAACGACGGCAGGCATTATAGTCCGTGAAACCGTAAAAATAATATGGGATAAATTAAAAAACATCTGTATGCCAGAACCAACCGAAGAATCACATCTAAAAACTGCTGAAGGATTTATGAAATATGCAAATTTTCCCAACCTACTTGGGGCTATCGATGGAAAACATATTAGAATTATAAAACCTCAACATAGTGGATCAGAGTATTTTTATTATAAAAAATATTTTTCCATTGTATTGTTTGCAATATGTGATGCAAATTACAGATTTATCGATATAGATGTTGGATGCTATGGAAAAGCTGCAGACTCAACAATAAATGATTGTAGTGAATGGACCCAAAAGATAAGGCAAGGAAATTATAATATACCGAATGCGAGACCAATATCTAATAATGGAGTGCCAATACCATTTACGTTTGTTGGAGATGAAGGCTTTGCATTATCTCAACATTTGCAGAGACCTTACGCTGGAAAAATCTTGCCACAAGAAAAAAGGATATATAATTATCGTTTGACACGTGCCAGACGATACATTGAATGTACATTTGGTATATTAAGCAACAAATTTAAAATCTTCAATCGACCACTGAACGTTAGCGTGGACTTCAGTGTGGCTATTGTGAAAGCCTGTTGTATGCTGCATAATTTCATACGTGAACGTGACGGTTATAATTTTCATAAGTCTTTGAGTATAGTTGGTTTAGAAGATCCTCCTGAAAATGCAAGTTTGATTTCGATTGGTACAAGACGGTCACAGGTACAATTAAGCGGAACCACGATACGAAATATGTACACTGATTATTTTATTAGCGATGAAGGTGCAGTACCATGGCAATATTCTAAAATTTAGGGTACCTAGGTAGGTACCCTAAATTACAATACATGATCTACTGTTTTCCTATTTTATGTATCGGCGGGCGGATCTGAAAAAATAAGGAACTTTTTTTCGAAATGTCAATTATTTGTTCAGTCCATCGACAGAAACCGTGAATACAATCACCATTTATTAATTGTATTTTTTTTCTAAAAACGAATATTTAGCGAAATATCATGACAAATTTTTAATTCATAAGTTCCTTTTTTTCAGATTCGACCCAACGTGCGCCGTGAAGATAGCCACCCCATGTCGTGTGCCTACGTTTTAGGGTACTAAGTAGTTAGTTCCAATAAGTAAAAAAAATACTGCTAGTGCTTATTAACTACCTATAGAAACGTGGGCACGCGACATGGGTGGCCTATCTTTACGGCGGCGCGGCGATGTTCTTGTGTACCTAGTCCTAAAACAAATAAATATAATAAAAATTACCTGCCAGGTTTTTTTCCTTATTGGTTTTTTCATTGAAATCGTTATAAAAAATTTGGCACAATTCATCCCAAGCATTTCTTTTTAACACTTTGTTAGAATATTCGGGTAGTAGAGAATTCCATGTAGCTGGACGATTGTTAATTTCTGCAATAAAGCGGTCGGTGTCGAAGTGTTCCATTTTGAACCATATACACGCGCAGCTTACAATAACTATCAACGTTAATAGATGGATCGAGAGGAGTAAAATAAAGAATGTTGTGGAAAATAAACTTGTCACTCAAACCAAAAACGGTAATGTCAAGCCTAACCATAGAGCTTAACATTTAACTTGACGAAGCAGGTCATATATCTTAACAATCAATACAACTGAGGCGCGGGCGGTGCAGTCAGTGGTGGCGTGAGCGCATCTCCTCCCCCCTGCCCCTACTCCGCTCCTTTGTACGCGCGTTTGCATCGCTTTATACGCGCGTATACGCGCTTCATGAATGCAAACGCAAAAATCAGCGCCAACGGCGCCGAAAACGCGCGTTCCTAATACGCGCGTCGTCGGCGCGTATAAAATACGTCGTGTGCTATGGGCCTTACGACTATTTTTGCCCGCGCAACCGTTACACGAAAATAATCCTTATAGCATGTTTCAGTATTCACGTGCGACCCACGGCGCGATGACTTATTTCATGTATAAGTTTGGTGTTTCTATACCGATTTAAATGAATCTTTTTTTATTTAATAAGTAATAATGTTAACTTTTTTAAATGACAGATGAGTGAGAGTATTATAAACGTAAGAGTCAACAAATATAATCAGAATGCTCCGAACTGCGAAGCTATCAGGAGTTACACGTGTTATTGTGAGTTAACCATAAAAGATAGACATATGCTGTTGCGGGATATTTTTTAGTCAATTTAATGTAAAATATTTCCGTCATACATGATTTCTATGCAATTTTAACTTTTAAGGCTGCACACGCGACGGAAGCTTTAAAATTGGATTAACTTCTCCCGTTTTTCCAAAATTTCCCAAAATACCCCTTCAGTACTCTGCTGAAAAGTATACTACAACCTGCCTAGGAGTATGAAGAATAATCTTACCAAGTTTCGTTCAAATCCGTCGAGTAGTTTTTGTTTCCATAAGGAACATACAAACCGACAGTAAGACAGACAAAATTTTACTGATTGCATTTTTGGCATCAGTATCGATCACTAATCACCCCCTAATAGTTATTTTGAACATATATTGCATGTACAGAATTGACCTCTACAGATTTATTATAATTATAGGTACTGTGAAAATAATAATTGAACGTTTGCGAAGCTATAAATTTTATTTCACAAATCCTACTTAAAATATTTCTCACAGCATCAGAGAGCGGTTAAGTAACTTAATACGCTTAACCCAAAACTATTCAACTCCTGAAAAGTTGTGAGCTCCGTTTAATGTATTCATTTACAATTATTTTTATTCTATTATATAAAAGAATTTCTTCTAGGCTTTGCGTAATGGAACTATAACCGTTTTAAAAATTCAGTGCTAAAAACAGGACCGTTGGAAAGATCATTATAATTTCTGCATGCCAAACGATGACGTCATAGCAACTGCATTTCAAAGGATCATGGGCATTTTTGTATGGGAGCTGGGCGTTACACCAACAGTAATAAAATGCGTTGTAATTTACTTTATTGCACGTCTTGATAACCCCTACATACTTGTTATCCCCAATATGGACCGGGTATTATTGCAAAAAAAAACACAAAGGTTGGTTAAATAATACTTTGCCGTCAGGCGAAAAAAAATCTTCGGTCATCGTCTTAAGGACTATATTCGTTTGATCGCAAATCTAATACTGACACCTTATTAGTTCACCTCACTTATGCATTGCTGTTCTCTCGTAGGGGAAAATAACTCTCCACTCATGGTGTTAAGACCTATATTTCTTTGCTGTTAAATCACTATTCGTTTACACAATACAAAAACATAAATATAAGGTTCGAGACCCGTCAATGAGTTATTTTTAATGTTTATTTTCTAATAGTAAAAATATTAGTAGTCCTAAGCCTGGAAAGTATGAAAGACAATCGAGATATTTATTCTTACTGATACTTCATTATAAATAACTATATTTCTTCAAAATTAAGTACAAGTAATACAACATATGGGACTCATTCATTAAACATTATCAAAAGCATCATTTTTTTCATTCGCGAACTAGCGAATGTTATAAGAAAGATACGAGAACGCAAGAACCGCAAGTTATTCATCTTTCCATCTCAATCTCTTCATTTAGTCCAATTCGTTCTGCAGTTCATTTAGTCCAACGGCTCTGAAGGAGCCTAATGAGCCGCTGAACGAAGTGGACTACTGGACTACATTCGCGAAGTAGTTCTTTTAAGTGAAGGAACTAAATGAACTAAGTTCTTTTCACTGAATCGTTATGCGCACGCGCAGTGACGCGTACGCACGCTTTCTTTGTTCGGTACCTGAGTGAGAGACGTTAGAAAGGGATGGAATGCAGTAATTCGTTAGGTTACCAACCAATAGATTGATATCTTTTGCCTAGTACTGCACGATATTGTCTGTGTTGTCTCTGCGGTGAGCGATTGTTTTGGATTCTATGCGTTTGAACATCACTGAATATCTCTGTTCTCCGGTTGTTTGGGTAATCGCCGTCATAGTATAAAATTAAGTAATGATCATTAGCTTTCACATAAAATATATTTTAACGCTGTTGGTGTTACGCCCATTTTGACCATGACCCTTTGAATTCATTAACCTCTGTGTTATTCATGTCCTAGATTTCCAAAATCCAAATTTTAATGTGAAATACGAGGAACAAACATCATTCGATACGTGATTGTCATTAAATACTAATATTATGATCATTTCCACCAACAGGAATTATATCACTGCTAATAGGTGAGCAACAATATTTGATATAAGTTGTTAATATCGATGCGTAGCATTAATATATAGAAGCAGTATTTTAACAAAAAAAGGGTCCGAATTAGCAGATAATCCCTTATTTAGCAACTTATATGTTATCACCATCATTTTATCAGGAAATAAAAAGTACTACAATTTATCATCGCTTTCTATTCCATTTCTTCATTACCCAAAAGCTATTGCCCAAAGTTTTTTTCATTTTTGATTTCAACCCGATTACATACATACATACATACATATTCTCACGCCGTTAGTTCCCATTGGGGTAGGCAGAGACTATCAATCGCCACTTTGTACGATCCTGGCAAACCTCTCTGGCTTCGTTTACATCCATCAATCTTTTCATACATGCTCTTTTATTCTTCATACTGCGGACACCTGCCTTTTTGAGCACATTTTCTGTTTGATCCAAATGTGTCCTCCGAGGTCGTCCTCTACTTACATTACCTTCCTTCCACATTGGCTCTATATATCTCTTTCACCAATTTACTGTCATCCATCCTCTCTATGTGCCCAAACCATCTCAACATTCCTTTTTCTATCTTTCTTACAATATCATCTTTTACACCACACCTTTCACGAATCACATCATTCCTCACACGATCACATAACTTTACATTACACTAAATCCTAATAAATAAATGAAATGAAAACTTTCACACCAGCGGGAATTAAAAAGTGTACAAGAAACAAAGAAGTTCGCACTAGTAGCCACTCGACACTATAGCTCAATTGGCAGAGCGACACGGGTGCGTATACCCGGAGTTCATGGGTTCGATCACCGCTGGTGTCGAAATTTTTCTTTCCTTTATTTATTAGTAATAATCCCCACATGAGGTTTTCATGATCAAAACATTCAAATTATCCGATTAGATCCTACTTACTTCCAGTTCATTACATTAAATAACCGGATATTAATATTTACCGTGATAGCCCAGTGGGTAGAACACTCGGTCATCGTGCAAACGACTAGTGTTCAAATCCTGGGTCGGGCATACACCAATTTGTCTTTTCTAAAGACATATGTGTGGTTCATTTATCATGGTTATTAACGGTGAGGGAAAACATCGTGAGGAAACCCACATGGCTGAGTTGTACTTAGTCATGTGACAGTGTATTCGTACAAAACGGCGATAGGCCTGCCCCCTATCACGTGAGTACACTGTCCATGCAAAACGTGGGTACTCTGAACACCAGGTGACAAAGTTACGTGATGTTTAGAAGTATTAGTACCTCTGCCAACCCTTTGGGGATATTCGGCGTGAACTTTTATGTTTATGTTATATTAATATTTGAATTATTTCCACATAGCCCAACAATCACTTTAAGAGCCCCGTCACTTTTTAAATAAGACTTAATTGAGAAATTTATTGTTTACCATACACTTACATATTTTGCCGTGACTTAGAATGATACAACCCCTTTCTTCTTACAAGTATCGTACGAGGCGACTAAGGGTATGGGGCTTATTTTAGTGGTTTTTTGGCGATGCGGTTAGATACCCATCCCCAACGATACTTTATTTCTACCATCTTGTCTCCTATCAACTTCTAAATGAGGCTAAAGAGTTTCTAGCTCTAAAGCTGTGGCTACCCCTTTTTGGGATTTATGGCCGTGAGTAAATGTATGTATGTTATATATTACCATTGTCATCATAACAAATTTCTAAGCTTTATATTTTTAAACATTACTCAATGCATTCCAATATATTTTATGACACATTTTGGGTGCATTGTGAGAGCGGCCAACAGCTGCTGAATATTTTACTACAACATGAGTGCACTTTTACGGTACAATTCAATTGGACTTCAATATATCGGAATGAATATTCAAAACTATATTAGCCGTATATTGTTGCCTTAATATCAATAGTATCATTTCTTCATGCATTGCCATAAATTGGTAGGCGATCAAGTGTCTGCCTACCCCAATGGTAACTAATGGAGTGAGTATATGTATGTATGGTAAACGTTGTATTAGTTACGTTGTACTATTTAGTTTATTTACTAAAAAAGTGAACCTAAATGATCTCTATAAAATAATATAAAGACACAATGCATTAAAGTTTTCTTTGATGAATGATTTAAGTTACTTGGATCTATCAAGTGGAATAGTCCATCCTTCGATTTTCCACTGTCACTGAAGATAAAAGATTTTTATACTACCTACTAATGTTATTACCGGTGTGAAGTTAGCGGCCGATTTCAGCGGCCGATTATAACCCGACCAAATTAGGAAGTTTTTTTTTAAATTAACTTAAAAATGGTAATAAACGTTCTTAAATCAATGTTTTTAAAATATTAAACTTAATCTTATGTTTTTAGTCACCAGGAAGAGGCTTTTCCGCAAGAAAAAAGACGTAACGGCGGATTCCAATGTAATTATTAAAAAAAAAATGCTGCAATAACCACTTCACGATTCTCAACTAGATGCGAAAACATTTTGAAACTAGGTTTATTTGATAGCTTATCATATATGCTTTTTAGAAAAGCTATGCTGATCAATTGTATTGCCGATCTTCATATAGCAAAAGAGCTATGAACGCAGTAGAGCGGAAATTTGACCAAATTTCTTCTATCAACAATATTCGATCGCCTCTCACAACTAAACGTCCCGGTAACACTTTGACACTAGGTAATTCAGATAGCCTAGACTATAGGCTTTACAGAAGAACTATATTCATCAATAGTATTGCCATCCTTCATATGGCCAGAGAGGCATGAATGAAAATGGTAAAATTTTTAAGTTAATTTAAAAAAAACTTCCTAATTTGGTCGGGTTATATCGGCCGCTGAAATCGGCCGCTAACTTCACACCGGTAATGTTATTAACCCACCACTTCTACTATTAGTAATTACCTATTTTTGAATACATCAATATTACGGATCCTAAATAAAAGATGTTATTAAAGGAAAGAAAAATTTCGACACTGGCGGGGTTCGAACCCGCGACCTTCGGGTATACGCCCCCGTCGCTCTGCCAACTGAGCTACAGTGTCAGTTTAATAACATCTTTCCAACATCATTTCATATAATCATTTATCATATTAACATTTATAATATATAACATCATTTCATAACATCATTTCCTTTAATAACATCTTTTATTTATGAGTAATAATCCCCACATGAGGAATTCATGTCAAAAAACATTAAATTATTACGGATCCTGTTGGAAAAATAAATTATCGGTTTTTTTCGTGTAACTTATTTGCGTTATATATATTTGAACGAATACATAAACACACACACAGTCTAAAACAGCGATAGGCCTGCCCCCTGTCACGTGATTACATCATCAAATCAAAACGTTTGTGCTCTAACACCGGAAACAATGTCTCGTGATGTTCAGAAGTATAAGTACCTCTGCCAAACCTTTCGGGGATATACAGCGTGAACGTTAGACTTGAGAAATATATTATTGTTAAAATATTTGAATATAAAACGAACTTATACTAAATTTCGGATTTTGGAATAGCAAAATAATACAATGGTAGTGTTGTACTAAAATTAAACTAAATGTTTGAGTAGTTGTTCGCTTAAAAGCTGCTCTTTTCCAACGTTTGTATTTATTTAGAAGGGCTTAAACCGATGAAGTTTAATCTAAAAGTTTTTACTTTGAAGCTGAACCCAAACTTTCTTCGAAAACCGAGTCCGGTCTATTATTTGTTGAAAGACTTACATATTGAGGCTGCTTTAAAATACTTAAGCTTATCGTTTTATTTTGGTGTAAGATAACACAGCGTTTTTCGAAGTTGACTGGAAATTGAAACAAAGGATTCCTTTTTTTGTTACGATTTATATAACACAAGAGCCAAAACCGTAGTTGTATCAAAATAGGCGACTGCAACGATTTGCTACTGCGCCTTCCTGTTATACAGGACCGTATTGTGTATGATTTTTACTTCCCTCCTCTGAATAAACACAGTCGTAATTATATCTAATTATTTCTATCTTTCTCCGGATTGAGGCTTTAATTAAAAGACTAAAAATTGTTACTTCTCGTGCCAATTTAGGGCCAGTTTCACCACTCACAGATAAACTCTCTGATAGTCTACTCGGCACTTATCTGCCGGATAAACAACAAGTTTCGGTTTCACAGGTCTCAGATAGTAAACTCCTTGCAGATAAACTCCTTGGTATGTTATCAGTCACATAAAGTGGCTGTTAAATTCTTATCCGGCAGATAAGAATCTTTTTTCACAATTTTTTATAATTTACCGCCTTTTGTAGACGGTAAATTATGAAACTGCTTTACTAATGTTCAAATTGTGATAAGAAGTGCTCTAATAAGAACCTATTTGAATTTTTGGAATAATTTTTAAGATATATTTTTTGGCCTCTGCATGCGACACCAACAAGTCCGTTTCTTCCTGAGTGAAGTTAACATTCCTTTCACCTTTTTTTCCATAGTGATTTAGAAAAACGAAACTCAACACAGCAAAAAAGCAAAACAAAGTTGAATAAACAAACACTTCACTCGGTTGTCCAACAGCATCTGCGTTGCGTTTCGAGATTCCATTTCTCATGAAAGCTCTTAAATCGTAATTCATAATTGTGTGACATATACACGGTAACAAACATTTGAAAGCATTTTTCTAAATAAAAAACATTGTTTCTGATTGTATTTTTAATAAAACTGTTAGTTTTATGACAATTCAAAATGTTTTTAATAAGGCTTAATTCACAAATGTTAAACCTAAACGCATAAAAGCGACGTTGCCGTCTTGTTTATTGTTATCTAGCAGGTAAATTTAACTAACGGGTAATTTATCTAATAGATAGACGGTGAAACCTACAAAATATATCAGCCATTTTTATCTATCAGATAACTTGATGTGTCAGATAACTATCCTGGTGAAACTGGCCTTTAGTATCATAAGCAGTATATAAGCAAATATTTCGACAATTAAATATCCAGCAGAACATCGATTTATATTCATTAAAATTGTTCAACAGGAGAAAGTAATTTTGAATGGAGAATAACAAACGAAGCGCATAAAAGAAAAAAAATATTATGGTTATAAATTTCCTCATATTTTGTTAGGCGATGACACTAAGAAATTGTCCACAGAATTCGCTTCACTTTTATAACGAGTTTTTACTTTACAAGAAAAGGCTTTTCCCGTATTTTATTATATACAAATAGCCAAAGGCCTTCAGGACGTGTTTGCAGCGAACAAAACAACAAGCTCCAAAATTAGATAAAGCTTTCCAATACCCAATGGAGCAGAAGATAAATGTATTCTTTATTGTGCATTAAATAATTAAAGGAGAATAAAATGTTAAAACCAAAATTATTTTTGTAACTCAAGCGTTTTTTTAGAGTCTTCAATATTTATACGTAGCTGTGATGAAAGTCACAAGACTGAGTTTAACGCTGCTATGTGAAAATGTATGAAGTCAAAGCACCCATTTCGAGATAAAATGCCATAAACCTTAAACCGATAAAAACTTATAAACAGGTACTTAATATTTTTCAATAAAACTCTTAAAATTAAACTTATACGATCGCATTTCTATTTGCAGTATTAAATTGCACAAATAAAGTGAAAAGTAGCGAAGTTATAGCCCAGTTTATCATTTCAAAAGTACGAGTGTAGCATTCCTCGGTGTAAAATACGAGCCGACTTGAAAGCTCTCTGTAAGTCCGCCCGAGGGAGGAATCCATCATATTACACATTCCTTTTCAAATATTCAGAAATATATGAAATGTTTTAATTTTTATTCTGTATTATTTTTCTCATAATACACTTAGTAAAAAGCCTACCCGACCGTGTCATAAATTCTGTCCCTCATATCTAAGATAATTAAAAAATATGAAGAGGGGTTTTAATAGCATGTCATTTTTATGTTTGATTACAAATATTATATAGAAAATACATAAACTTTTTCAATAAATCTGCTTCAAGTGACTCAATATTTTTATTAAATGTGAACGGTCATTGTTGTTATTTATTGCAATAATTAATAGTCCGGTTAATTATTTTTTGCATTAATTGTATGGTTTAAGCAAGTTGAAGTCTCCATGTAAGAATCGAGTCTACTTCGAATGTTAAAGAATAGTTTACGATTGTATAGGCTAGTTACATATTATATCATCGCTCTAGCTTGGGATGGCAGACAAACAATGTTTGTAAATTTTATCTTTATGTTAAAAACATAATCTTTCTGCTATTATTAAAATTAATACGTACATACACATACTCACGGCTATTAATCCCAGGAAGGAATAGCTAGAACTACAGAAAAAAAATCTTCAGCCACTTTTGGATGTTAAAGGGGGAAAGGATTGTATTTAAAGGTTGTTGCTGATGGGTCTCCAACTGCCCAACTATCAATTAATAAGCCCCAATACTCTAAGACGCGTCTTACAACACCCACAGGAAGAAATGTATTAATGCTATTCTAAGCCGACACTACATAGCTATATTTTGTTATCTCAATTTAATTGAATAGAAAAAATAATCCATCCTTAAATTACGACTAAAATGGACTTTTAAGCTTACAACACCAAATTTCAATAAAGAAATGGTTCGATATAATCTAGATCATCTTCACAATATTACAACCATAAACCCTAGCACAAGTAAAATGATGAAAACCATTAAAACAGGTCAAGTATGTTGTCGTGGCCATGGCCGGCTTACATCTGCATTTACCAGGTGCATAATGCAGGATTAATCTCAAGTGATCTCCAAACAGCAGGGTTATGTGTCTGAAAAACGTATTTCGAGCGACGTACAATTTCGTTCAGCCCTAAACAAGACAGCACACGCATTTGTGACCTACATACGACTGTCATCCTGAAAAGGATGATTTTTTTAACCCTTGTCAATATTTATTTGTATAGCAGCCATCTGTGAATTAGATTTTCCTTATGTGTGTTTCAGTTTGGCTTTACACTGTCCTTTTTCTGTAAACTTTACGAATCTTAATGTTACACTCGTTGTTTTATGTTAGTACTCGTATCATACTTTGGAATTGAAAGCAATATTTTTTCATAAAATAAAATATTATTATTTTTTAATTTATATTTATGAAATACAATTCATAATCTGCTCTTGTGCAATATTTTTATCATCATTCAGTTTTTTTTATACTAAGTTATAAAATATACAGTATTTTTTATTTTATTCCAGTTCATTGGATAAATAGAAGACAAATTAAAAGTAACAAACCAGCAATCATTATTATTTTGAAATTCAGCAACTGAAACATACATACGTATTTATTTATTATTTCAAAAGTTTGTCACAGTTGCAGATTTCTCGTCTAATGGTTGCTAACTAAATCAAACACCATTGAATAAACCAACACCGTAATCCCAGCATTATTGTACCAGACAATGTGCGATGTAAACAATGCTGGAAGCACAACCGAGGCTGTTCTAGAAAGCACGCGCTGCTCAAACTAGGACACTACATCCATTCGCCCCGTTCTATCTGTGACGACTTTATCTGGATTCACCCGCTTTTGCGATTATTTCACAATAGCTTCTCATCATTATTCCGACTTTTCATTGTAAATTGTTACTATGTTTTAAACGAAGAAGTTCCGGGTCTATTGTTAGAGTAATCTGGTAAAAGTAAGCGAATTATTTCATAAATGTTACATAATCAAGTTTTTTCTCGAAGCTGCTATTAAGGGGTATAGCTTTCTACGTAAATACTCATATTTTTTGTAGGCTTATCCATAATTAGTAATGATCGAATTATCATGGTTATTTTCACTTTCTAATTATTTGCAATAAGGTTAGTTTTTTTTATGATTTTACGAGCCATACATTATATATTTGAACAGCATTAACAACCGTGATAGTTAAATGTGTAGAACACCCGCCCGTCAATACAGACAACCGTGAGTTCTAATCCCGAGTCGGGCCTATATTAATTTGTCTTTTCAAAAGTCAGATGTATGGGTAATTTATCATGGTTGCTAACGGTGATGGAATACATCGTGAGGAAACCGATATGGATTAGTAGTACTTAGTCATGTGACAGTGTATTCGTACCAAACAACGATAGGCCTGCCTCCTGTCACTTATTGTTACACTTACTGTCACACTGCCTTAGCAAAATTTGGGTACTCTGAACACCAAATGCCGATGTAACGTGATGTTCAAAAGTATCGGCACCTAGACTAACCCCTTCGGGAATAAATGGCATGTTTTTTTAGTCTTGAAGTCTTACTATATTGGTCCATCAGAAACAATTCGTTCCAATCAGATTACATTCTCATGATAACTAGATCATCCGTGGATTTAAACCAGATGCACAGATCAGTTTAATTTTAATATAATGGCACTCGTTGCTTGCGGCACCAAATGTTATACTGAAAGTAATGAAAAAGGTCAGTAGCGTAGCTTTATGAATGAATTGACTAGAATAAATTATAAGTGAATCAACTAGATACAAAATAGTTTTAACCAAATCAAACTAACCTCCGTAAATAAGATCAAGCGTTTAGATCAAACCTAATCTGAAAAGATGAAATAAAAGATGAAATAATATATATATATATATATATATATATATATTCACGCCGTTAGTTCCCACTGGGGTAGGCAGAGACAATTGATCTCAACTTTGTACGATCCTGGCAAACCTCTCTTGCTTTGTTTACATTCATCAATCTGACAGGTATCCGAAGTATGAAGAATAAAAGAGCATGTATGAAAAGATTTAAGGATTGAAATGATCTCAAATAAAATAAAATTAATTTATTACTTTTTAGAATATCTTAAGGCCGTAACCCGCATGTTTTATTTAAAAAAGCATCTAAAACCATGGTCTTATTTTCCTTTTCTGAACCAATTATCAAGGAAATTCAATACAGTTTATACTTGAAAGAAACGTCGGTTGCGAAATTTTCTGTGTACAGTTAATTAGTGGGTTGTGCGAAACACGGTATCGTCGGAATCTAGGTCGTTGCATACTGTTTGATTCGATAAAATCAATAATTGATAAAAGAAAATTAACCCGCCCTTTTACGAACAGAGGTAAATTTAAATCATTGAGCTCGGTTGCAATTGCATTAAAAGATATTGTATATTTTTCATTAATTACATTCATATCTACATATACTCACGCCATTACTTTCCGTCGAGGTAGGTAGAGGCTATCAATTGCCGATCTGGTAATAAAAGTATGCCAGTCAATCTTGGCAAACCTCTTATTGCTTTTTTTATTTATAATGGAATTTAATTAATAAAAAAATATTGAATGCTACTTCAGTCTCTATTCACCTTATTTTTTTTATGTCTTATTCTATATATAAATTAATATTAACTCAAAACTTGAGTAAAGTGATGTTCTACATTTATAGGATAAAATCTAACAAATCCTTATTTGAGCAAGACACAGTGTATATATAGATTAATGTAAACAATCAATTTCCGCCGGATCTTCTGTAAGTGAAAACAGGTATTCCTCCATGCATCATAGCATCATACGGGCTGATGTTTTTAGTTCATATCGTGTCATTTCACTGCACCAGCCTGCTGACGTCATTGAATGTTAGTCTCTCTTCGTTTAAAAAATTAGAAATCACTTAAAATTGTATAGTCCATGCAATATCATCATTAGATTTCTGCTAACTTTAGAAGATGAGTAGGCAAAATAATATAAAATAAGGGGTTGTGGTGATTGGTCTCCTACCACATTGCCCGAAAATCACTTAAAAAGCCCAATTAACCATAGTCGCCTCTACGAACACACATGGAAAGAAATTGATTAGTGCTATTCTAAGCCGACACTACACAGAATTTAGTTCATTCTAATCAAATTTCGCAGTTTTCAGTTCTACGCAGCACAATCCACAAACAAACAGTTGAATTTATTATGTAAAGCAAATAAAATGAACGCCATAAAAGTTATTCATACCAGAGCAGCGACCGGTGCGATGTTTCCGCGACGCATGCATTCCTAGCCAAATATTGTAATGTCAGATAATGCACGTCAAGCGCATGTATGTAATTTTAAATGTATGTATATATCTTCTTCTATACTTATAATAAATCTGTAAATCTGTCAATTCTGTACATGAAATATATTTTCAAAATAACTATCAGGTGGTGATTAGGGATCGATACTGATGCCAAAAATGCAATCAGTAAAATTTTTGTCTGTCTGTCTGGAAACAAAAACTACTCGACGGATTTTAACAAAACTTGGTACAATTATTCTCCATACTCCTGGGCAGGTTTTTGTATACTTTCCAGCAGAGTAGTAAAGGGGAATTTTGGGAAATTTTGGGAAAACGGGAGAAGTTACATTTTTTAAGCCTCCGTCGCGTGTGCAGCCTTAATGGTTAAACTTACATAGAAATCATGTATGACGGAAATATTCTTCATAAAATTATCTAAAAAAAAACCTCAGCAGTTTATGTCTTTTACGGTTGACTCACAATAACACGTGTAATTCCTGATAGCTTAGCAGTTCGGAACATTCTGATTATATTTGTTTACTCTTACGTTTGTAAACCTCTCACTCATCCCTAATTTAAAAAAGGTAACATTATTACCTATTCAATAAAAAAAGAATCATAGAAATCGGTAGAGAAACACCGAAATTATACATAAAATAAGCCATCGCGCCCGTGACCAAAACCGAATCGTTACTAATTTACATATATATATATATATATATATATATATTTTAATTATTATTCATTATAAAGAAAAATTACATTATACAATGGTTATATCGTGGTCACTTAATCCTCTTCTAAGGTTTAATAGTGACCACAATATAACACCATATAACATGCCGTGTAGTGCCGGCTTAGAATGTCGCTACCCCTTTCTACCCACGGGTGTCGTAAGAAGCGACTAAGGGTATTGGGGCTTTTTATTGGATTTTTGGGCGATGCGGTTGGAGACCCATCACCAAAAACCTTTATTTTACTATCTGTTCCCCACTCAGCTTCCAAAAGTGGCTGAGGAATTTATAATTCCTTGGCTCTGGCTACCCCTTCTAGGGAATTACAGCCGTGGGTATATGTATGTATGTATGTATATATACTACTAGATGGCGCCAGTAGTTGCATCCTACAATACGTAATGATTTATTTTTTAGATTGTTATAAATACTTCATAGCGCTTTATTCCAAAATTTGCTATTAAACGGAAATACTGAACCGTTCATTAAAGCTCATTAAAAATCACCAAACTACACTGTTTAGGGAGTGCTATAAATTTAATAAATTGAAAACATTGCGCTGAATTTCACAATGCTTGAGCAGTGACTAAAGAAAGAAATCTCAGATATTTAAAAAACAACGCTACCCGTGCGAAGCTGGGACGATCCACTAGTACTATAATAAGACTGTAACGAGGTCAAAACTGTACATTGAAGAAAAAAAAATAAAAACCGGTGGAATATGTTTTATTTTCGATACTGAAGCCAAATTTGCTATTTTTGAAAAAAATGTCTGTCTGTCTGTCTGTATGTCCGTTCATCACGTTAATTCTACCGGACCGATCTTGATCAAATTTGACATGAATGTAGGTTATACACCTGGCCAACATATAGGATATAATTTATCCCGGATTTCGCAAGGGTTCCCACAGGAGCATAAAAAAACATAACTTTTATATGGTTCCTCATATTTACACGATTAATTTTTTCATCGACCGACTTTATCGGACTCTTCATTAATAGTCTTTTGGAAAAAATAAGGGTTTCATCCATTTTCATCAAAATAATTGTCCATTTAATTGTTTGTCAATAGTATGACTACTAGATATATAGCATATCACAAATTTGAGTCTCACACAAATGTCTGCGTGGCGTAGCGGTATACCGTTTGGTAAACACTCAGTACGAAAGACCCAGGCTCGAATCCCGGGTGATCAAAGTCTTTTTGCGTATTTTTTTTGCTTTTGTGTTAGGTTAGAATAATAGGATGCACTAATCCTTCTTTTTCACATTCAACAATGCGAATATGTATGAATAAAGATAATTGAAAGCATATTGTATGAATTTTGCGTATTCATTTGGTAGGTTTGAGAATATGTTTATAACTTTTGTTTATTTTACTATTTTTAACTAATATTCTCAAAGATATATTATACTTTACTTACGCATAAATTAATATTCTGTTTAAGCCTCAGAATGCATAGTTTGTAGTAAATATCTCAATTTTAATTCACAACCGCCATCTATTGGCCGATAATTGCAATCTCTCTCACATCACCAACTTATTGCTCCCCATATTTACACGATTAATTTTTTCATCGACCGACTTTATTCATTATTAGTGTTTTTGAAAAAAATAAGGGTTTTATCCATTTTCATCAAAATGAATGTCCATTTAATGAATTGCTGTGTAGTGTCGGCTTAGAATAACACTACCCCATTTCTTCCGGTGGGTGTACGTAAAAGGCGACTAACAGTACTGGCGCTTTTAAGGAATTTTTGGGCGATGTGGTTGGAGACCCATCACCAACAACCATTATTTCACTATCTTTTCCCGACGCAACATCCAAAAGTGGCTGAGGAACTTCAAGTTCCTTAGCTCTGGCTACCCCTTCTAGGGATTTATAGCCGTGAGTATATGTTTGTATGTATTTGATTGTTTGTCAATACTATGGCTACTAGATATATACCATATCACAAATTTGACATCATTACTAATGTTTCTGTGGCGTAGCTGTATACCGATTGGTTAAAACTAAACTAACGGATGACCCAAGTTCGAATCCCGGGTGATTAAAGTCTTTTAGAGACTTTTTTGCTTTTGTGTTAGGTTGAAATAATAGGATGCACTAATCCTTCTTTTTCACATTCAACTATTCGAATATGTATGAATAAAGATAATTAAAGCATATTGTATGAATTTTGCGTATTCATTTGGTAGATTTGAGAATATGTTTATAACTTTTGTTTATTTAACTATTTTTAACTAATATTCTCATAGATATATTATACTTTACTTACGCATAAATTAATATTCTGTTTAAGCCTGAGAATGCATAGTTTGTAAATAATAGTAAATATCTCAATTTTAATTCAGTACCGAGTAATCAGTAATCAGTAATCTATCGGGCGATATTTGCAATCTCTCACACATCACCAACAGTCAGTGTAGGGGGCAGCACCGGGTCGCCAAACTGCTATCCATACTTACTCAAGATATTTTCATTTTTGAATATAGAAACTTGGTTACAAAATGGTTTGTTTCATGTTTCTCATGAACAATTAAAAAGGTTTTTTGGAACTCATCCCCTAAGAGATTGACATATATTATACAGATTTTTGACCTATAAATACAATGTATCTAGAAATTTGAATCTTGATGCGATTGACTGATTAACAACTACAAAAAGGAATGTATGAAATTCATCCATCAATCAATCATGAGAATATACTAACGGCTATAAATCCCAAAAAAGGGTAGCCACAGCTCCAGAGAGGGTAATTCTTTACCCACATTTGGAAGTTGAATGGGGTCCGTCCAACCGTCCAACTGCATCGCCCAATAATCACTTAAAAAGTGTCAATGTTCTTTATATCTATTACAACGCCCACGGGAATATAAATACAAAAAACAGAAGTTAGTGTAGTTAGATAGTGTTTTGGTATTTTGGATGTAAACTGGATGCAAAAAATGTAGTCCACGCGGACGTAGTCGCGGGCAAAAAGCTAGGTGTAAAATAAATGTTTTGCTGATGAGTCTCCAACCGCATCGCCCATAAATCACTTAAGAAGCCCTTAGTCGCCTGTTACGATCACCGATGTGAAGAAATGGGGTAGCGCTATTCTAAGCCTAAACTAGACAGAAGTACTTTCGAATAAAAATCCGCAGTTTTCACTTCTATGAAACACAATCTACAAACATACAACTGAATTTATTATGTTAAAGCAAATAAAATGACGCCACAAACAGTTATTCATACCAGAGCAGCGACCGGATATGCTCGCGATGTTTCCGCGACGCATGCATTCCGAGCCAAATATTGTAATGTCTGATAAATGCATATCAAGCGCATTTATATCATTTTAAATGTATCATTGTGGATATTAAATGTTAAGTAGTATTGTAGACTAGATTTTTGCAAGCGACTACGACTGTGTGTAGATTAATTTTCATATTTTTTTTACGTTGTGTGATACTGATTGGGTCCCCAATGATGGCCGGCGAAAACGTGGCAGACCAAGGCGCAGATGGCGGGACGATCTCGACAAATTTATGCCCGAATGGTCGGAGGCGGCCAAGAACAGGGATGAGTGGCGCGAAAAGGGGGAGGCCTTTGCCCAGCAGTGGGACACGATGGAGGCTACATAAAAAAAAAAAAAAAGTGTGATACGATTTATGAGTTCAAATTGTTCTTACCCGTTTATACGGTGAACGGGTGTCGTAAGAGGCGACTAAGGGTATGGGGCCTTTTTAAGTGGTTTTTGGGTGATGCAGTTGGAGACCCATATCCAACGCTACTTTATCAACTTCCAGATGTGGCTGAGCAGTTTCCAAATTTAAAGGCATGGCTACCCCTCTTTGGAATTTATGGCCGTGATTAATAGAACTATTTAAAAGTAAATATTTTAAGAATAATAATAATAAGAGAGTCTGATAATTCATATGACAGTTGACATTATGTTTTTTTGATTCGGCTTTGTCTGATTAAATATGCTTCTGAATTAAGATCCCGATCATTTTATAAGAAGAAGTGTCGTTCATTTGTTTAACTCCAAAAAAGTCTGCACAACTTGGATTCTCAATACGTGGTACAATTCGCTATAAATAGATGAACTATTATTGTAGATACTGGGTAAAGCTATGAATATATTGTGTTGATTTGGGTTAATTGAGATTGAAGTGTAAGCTCTTGATGAACCCTTCAAGTGACACTATTTTAATTACACTATGGAGAATAACTTCATAACCAAGTATCTGCACTCAGTGCACACTATAATAATATGTATTTTATATATTCTAAACATGTCCAGCCTAAAAATCTTTTCAAAAATAAAAAATGAAAATATTTTTAACTTTGCATATTATAGTATTAGTATACTGTAAAAAAGCAGGTTTTTTTGTGTGTTTCTTTGTTTGTTATTACACAGCCTATTGGCTCCGAAACTGCTCCTGCAGTTACTAATCTTCTTTCACTAACTAAAAGCATAAGCATAAATAAGCATAAACGTTCACGCCGAATATCCCCGAAGGGGTTGGCAGAGGTACCAATACTCCTGAACATCACGTGACTTTGTCACCTGGTGTTCAGAGTACCCACGTTTTGCATGGACAGTGTACTCACGTGATAGGGGGCAGGCCTATCGCCATTTTTGTACGAATACACTGTCACATGACTAAGTACAACTCAGCCATGTGGGTTTCCTCACGATGTTTTCCCTCACCGTTAACAACCATGATAAATTAACCACACATATGTCTTTAGAAAAGACAAATTGGTGTAGGCCCGACCCAGGATTTGAACACTAGTTGTTTGCATGATAACCGAGTGTTCTACCCACTGGGCTATCACGGTTGCTAAAACTAAAAGCTTCAAAAAAATAATATAAAATATAATATCAAACATTCACAACCTAACCACGCCTCACATTTCTACATTTCAGATAGAACCACGTTTCATAACTAAGAATAACATCAATGTTCGGACTTAATCTCAAATTGTATAAAGTTGCATTAATAGGTTCTCATCGCAAACAAACATTAATAATTATTTTCACAATAAACAATGTAAATATCTTACAACTAAAATGCAAATACATAATAATTGAATAACAACTAAATGTCTAAAACAATATTTTTTACTAAATAACTTCCCTACCTACAGACTCATGCGCAAAAGCACCCATGATGCCCGCCGCATTACCCCAACATCAAACTGAATGATATGGTTAGTACTGATTTTATAACACAACCCCTGTAATACCATGGCTACTAGTCCTGGATAATATATTAATTTAAGATAATGGCTTCAGTCGTGATATTTCGAGCGGTTACAAACTTCAATTACAATCAGCAAATCTTTCCATTCATGGGTTGTCTGGAAGAGATCGCTCTTAGTGATAAGACCGCCAGTTGTACTTTGGCTTTTGTGCCGATCTTTTTTTGTAATTGTTGTTTTTTTTTGTGATGAAGAGTTTAAGAGATTATTATTATTATAAGTATATTGTTGAGAGGACAGATTTGTTTGTGCGTTTCTTTGTTTGTTATTACAAACCCTATTGGCTCCAAAACCGCACCAGCGGTGGCTAAACTTCTTTCACTAATTGTAAGCTTCAGAAAGATATAGCTAATATAACATCACACATCATATGAGTTAATACTGATATTATAACACAACCCCTGGATTACCGTAAGGAACTACTAGTCTTCGATAAAGGTTTTGATTTGGACATTTCGAGCGGTTACAAGCTTTCCACAAATATCCTCTGCCGGCGCGCAAAAATTGAAAAAATAAGCTTTGAAAAAACGACTAAAGGAAATATAGTAACTGCCTGAACTTAGTAGTGCTTGGTTAATGGAAGCGGCGATAACAGCTACCCCTGGCGGGCCCTGAAGCGAATGCTTATCTTTTGCAACGTAACTTTAATAACTTGACAACTTTCAGTCAACATGTTTTTTTATTATGCATATTACAATATAAGTATATTGTTATTAAATGCGGTGGCTAAACTAACATAGGTTATATAACATCACACTAAATATCATATGGGTTGGTAGTGTTTTTTTAACTCAATCCTTGGAATACCGTCGCGGATAATAAGTCCAGGAAAAAGGCTTCAATCTTGATTTTTCGAGCGGTTACAAACTTCCCACAAACATCCTCTGCCGGCGCGCGAAAATAGAAAAAATACGCTTCGTAAAAACGACTAAAGGAAATATAATAACAGCCTGAACTTGGTGGGCTTGGCTAACGGAAGCGGCGATAACAGCGACCCCTGGCGGGAGTTGTTTACCTTCCTCTCAGCGAATGCTTATCTCTTGCAACGTAACTTTAATAACTTGACAACTTTCGGTCCATTTACACTAACATATTTGGTTTTTAAAACGAAAGAGAGTATATTGTTGATAGCTAGAGCATATTCGAAGTGATATCGAAATTCTTGTTTGGTATCATACTGGCTAAAGTAGGTTTAAAATTTGTTTTAATGACAAGAAAAGTAAAATAATTATTTGTTAAACTTCTGCATACGCAATTTTATCAGCTAGACGTATAAATGTAAAACTGGACATGTATTTGGGGTGTGGGCGTGTAACAGTTAATTTATCATTATTGTTAAAAAGTGGCGAGGGAAAACATCGTGAGGAAGCCCACATGGCTGAGTTTAACTTAGCCATGTGACAGAGTATTAGTACAAAACGGAGATAGACCTGTCCCCTATCACGTTAGTACACAGTGCAAGTAAACTGTTTAACGTGGGTACTCGGAACACCAGATGACAATGTCACATGATGTTTGGAAGTATTAGTACGTTTGTTTGTAGTTTAAGTTGAACTGAGTTGAGATATTTAACTATTGAATAGATATATGTAAGACACAAAAACTGATCCCATTGTAAGAAACTTAATTACCGTTAGTGGAAAATAGAATGGCGCTCGCTCTTTGTACGTAGCTGCTCAGATTTGCATTGCAGATACCCAATAGAAGTTCAAATTATGCTGGCCGATAAGTCAATTCTCACTGAACCTTAATTAGATAACCACTGAGGATGAGCTGTGCAGCATTTTCAGTGGAAGTTTTGCTGATGTTTGCAACTTGGTTCTAGATTTTGTACTGGTATTTCTGTGGCATCCTGTGTTTTCCAATATGTGACCAAGCTGTAAAAAATATAGGTTTGCTAAATTGAATCTGAAATGATTTTACATAAATTTTACCGATTTAAGATTTTGTTTTGTTCTAGCCTGACAAATCTTCCTTCCTATAATAATGATCGGGATTAACCAACGAATACGAATTTAAAGAGCTTAATCCATTACACTTTGTCGTTGCTGAATTCAGACGTCCTTCGAAGTTACTGCCGCAGACGCTTGTTTATTCCACTACACAAATTTGCGAGGAAGATATTGAAAGGAGAGTAAAAAAGGGAAATGCGGTAAATGGAGCCAGTCTAATGTCGAGCCAGGTCCTGTCTGAAAAGGCGCGAATGGCAGTTCACAATGCTGTACTGGTTCCTACGCTGATGTATGGTAGTGAATGTTGGGCATGGCAAAAGAGGCATGAAAGTAGAGTGAATGCAGTGGAAATGAGATCCCTCAGAAGTATATGTAATGTAAGGTTGTGCGACAGAGTGAGAAATAGTGTAATTCGTGAACGTTTAGGTGTGAAAGATGACGTAGTGTGCAAGATAGAGAAAGGAATGTTAAGGTGGTTTGGGCACATAGAGAGGATGAATGACAGTAAATTGGTGAAAGAGATCTATAGAGTCAACGTGGAAGGTAATGTGAGTAGAGGACGACCACGGAGGACACACCTGGACCAAATAGAGTGTTTGCTCAAAAAGGCCGGCGTCCGAAGTATGAAGAATAAAAGAGCATGTATGAGAAGAATGATGAATGTAACAGAAGCAAAAGTGATTTGCCTGGATCGTACAAAATGGCGATCGATAGTCTCTGCCTACCCCAATGGGAACAATGGGCGTGAGTATAAGTAAGTAAGCAAGTAAGTACAAATTTCAGTTTGAACGTTATTCCACTAGTCTGAATTCAGATTCTGTGGCTTTCAGACGTCTTCATTCAGACAAATGGAATAAGCTCTTTAATCATTTACGTGATATGTTTGGCCGACGTTTCGGCACACCTACTGGTTCCGTGGTTACCATGGTGTGTACCGTGGTTTGTATTCGTTGGTTAATTCCGATTTCTACAAATAATGTCTACAAATTGCGAGAGTTTACAAAGTGTATTTATGTTTACTTAAAACAAATACCTTTTTTGAAAGGTTCATTAAAGCTGTGTAGTGTCGGCTTAGAATAGCACTGCCCCATTTCTTCCGGTGGGTGTACGTAAGAGGCGACTAACGGTATTGGGGCTTTTTAATGGATTTTTGGGCGTTGCGGTTGGAGACCCATCACCAACAACCTTTATTCTACCATCTTTTCCCCACTCAACTTCCAAAAGTGGCTGAGAAATTTCTTATTCTTAAGCTCTGGCTATCCCTTTTACAGATTTATGGCCAGTATGTAAATTATTAATAAAATTTGTACAAAAGTTACAAAGCGGGTTGTAAGCATAATACATATTCCTTGTGGAATAAACTTAACCCGGTTTCAAGGTAAAACATCCGCCACATCTCATTTACAAACTTTGTAGCAAACAATTTTGAAGACTTTATTTCACATATCTTTGTTGGAAATTCTATTATGTCTTGCTCATAGCTTCGCGATCTGACATACAAGTTTCATGTTTTAAATTCAAATTCATAAAACCGTATGAAAAGAAGATTTTCATGTTTGAGTTCAATAAATGTGATTTGTGTGGGTGGACGTCTAACATATTAAAATTTTGTAAAAGTTGAAATAAAATACAATATATAATATATATAATTTATTCTATACTAGCTTTTTGCCCCGCGACTTCGTCCGCGTGGACTTCATTTTTTGCATCCAGTTTACATAATACCAAAATACCGAAACACTGTCTCAACTTCTGTTTTTTATATTTATAATCCCGCGGGCGTTGTAAATGACATAAAGGACATTGAGGCTTTTTAAGTGATTGTTGGGCGATGCAGTTTGTGACCCATCACTAACAACCTTTATTAACCTATCTTTTATCAATATATTTCCAAAATTGGATGAAGAATTAGTATCTCCGAAGCTATGGCCACCCTTTTATGGAATTTATGGTTGTTAGCATATATTCATGAATGATTGATAGTTGGATTTCATAAATTCAATCGCACCAAGTTTTATTATAAAATGTAAAAAAACTCTATATTAATTTTCATTTGCTATATCAACCCGTTAGGGGATGAGTTCCAAAAATTCCTTTTTAATTGTTCATAAGAATCATGAAACAAATATACCAAGTTTTTATGTTCAGAAATGAGAATATCTCTAGTAAGTACAGATACGGATAGTAGTTTGGCGCTGCGGCGACGGCCCGGTGCTGCCCCCTACACTGACCGTTGGTGATAGTGGGAGAGCTTGCAGCGATTGCTCGGCAATATAGGGATGATTAGTGGTGGATCTCCTTCCAAAATAATCGCTAAATTGAAGGGATAGTGCTTGTTATTATTATATATAGTGTTATTTTAAGCTGACAAAAATTTTTTTTACAAAAAGCTTGAATTACCTGAGATACGAACCCGGGACGATTGATTCATAATAGTTCTAATTAAATATTCATAGTAGTTAGTTATACCGCTACGCCACGGAGACGTTACCGGGGCGGTGTCAAATTTTTATTACGCTTTATTTCACATTAGTCTTACTATTGATAAACAAATTTGTCATTTAAATTGATGAAACCCCTTCATCTTTCCAAAATGAACATTAACAAAGTGTCTGATGTGAATTCCATCGATGATAAAAATAATCGCTGCAATATTTTGAGCCATATATGAGTTAAGGTTTTTTGATGTTCCTATGAGAACTCTTGCGGATTCCTTAGTTTCAAGGAATCGTCGTCGTTTCATTTAGTTTCTATATTTACATGTTAATATTCGTTTGCAATATAAGTAGATGTAAAAAAAATGTATACGATAAAAAAATAGTACATCATGGCTCGGGAGTTCCTTATTTTCGGGGATGCATTACCGTACCATTAAGCTTCTAAATTTTGATTTTTATATTAGTTTACAATATTTTACGTTGTTTTAAACGATACACAGCGCCATCTCCAATGCATTTAGCAAGCAAACAATATTTTTGATTTCCCGTGGGAACATATTTTTTCCGGGATAAAAAGTACCCTATTATTTAATTTAGACTTCTAACTACACGTCTGAAAAAATTCAAAGCAATCGGTTCAGTATTTACGGCGTGAAAGCGGAACAAACAAACAAACAAACTCACTTTCCCATTTATAATATTAGTATGGATTGTAGAATACTTTATGTTTAGTTTAAAATCCAAGTCTAGATGCTGTCATGTCAAGTTACATTACAGTCGTGTTTCATTAATTTGTCATATTAAAAATCGATGAAAGTAAACAAAATCAAAATAAACTGGAACGAACTGAAGGGGCTTATTTAATCCAAGGTTATACAGCAGAGATCTTAGTTACATATTTAACCGGTCAATTTTGCATGAAAAGTCTAATGAAATCATGACACCAGTAAAACTCCTTAAATAAATTATCAGATTTATAAAATAAAACTGTGTTCCTATATTTTCTAGATTCCAAAAAATAGCCATACGGATAGACTTGCCCTATCACGTGAGTACACTATCCAAGCAAAACGTAGGTACTCTGAACACCAGGTGACAATGTCACGTCATGTACCTAAGTATTAGTACCTCTACCAACTCCTTTGGGGATATACGTCGTTAAAGTTTGAATTGAGTTTCCAAAAAAATATACAAAGCATCTCTCTAATCTCAAAGCAAAGAAAGACATTCGCTCATTTACTTTCTCAAAAAACTCCAAAGAATAGAAAAACGAGGCAATATTCAAGCACGCCCTTTTGTCCCAAATGGCCTTCTTGTTTGCTTGAAGAAATCTCCTAGTTTAGTTGTAAGCAGCCTCTTTAGTCACATTCCCGAGGCAACACGCATGTAAGCACTGCCTCGACACACGAACAAGGGTTTTCTTCCGCAGCAATGCACTTACTATTGTCTGCGATCCTTTCCGGCCCCAGTCATTTTTTATTCAAAATCTCCAAGGTAATAGATACTCGAGATATCTCTTACGGTATATAGTCAGGAGTCTAAATGGGCGGGAATGTTAAAATATTTATTTTCTCTGTGTAAACGCCTTTCTGTGGAATGAAAAGCTTGGGTAGCTCTGTTTTGATAATTTGGTTTCTATTCTTTGGAATTTTGAATCAAAATCGTTACATCAAAATTTCTACTGTAAATCTAACAAGGATTGGCAGAGATGTATTTAATATATTTTTTCCTCCTCATTTGATATTTAGAGTATGTTTTCTTTTATTTATTTAATAAGCACATATTTTTAATTCACCTTACGAGAAAATTACCGTGATAGCTCATTTGGGACAACAACTGCCTATCGAATGTCAAGGTAAGTATACACTGTCCAACAAAACGTGGGTACTCTAAACACATGTGATAATAATGTCACATGATGTGCAGAAGTATTAGTACCTCTGCTAACTCTTCGGGGATTAACGGCGTCAACGTCTTAGTTTGAGTAACTGATAAAATATGTATAGAATATCCATCTTTCAAATTTAGTTTTCTTTTATATTACATAACATAAACGTTCACGCCGAATCCACGTTTTGCATGGACAGTGTACTCACGTGATAGGGGGCAGGCCTATCGCCGTTTTGTACGAATACACTGTCACATGACTAAGTACAACTCAGCCATGTGGGTTTCCTCACGATGTTTTCCCTCACCGTTAATATTTTATACTATAATCTTTTATATTAAAGACGTTCAAATCACTTAGACGGCCAAATAATCCCACACTAGTTATCAAAACTTTAATTTTATACAACACACAATTTTTCATGATTCCACTTATGACTGCGATTTCAAATTAGCGTCATTCATAAGTCACTAAGCCACTTCGCATTCACCGTCGCAGCGGTCTTTGAGTCATGAGGTCTTTAGTTAACATACATTCAATATACATCCACGTTTGTACTTCCCTAAATAGGCTACTTTTTCTCTGAGTCAGGAATTACTTATCCGCTATCCGGAAGTTGCGTGGGGAAAAGATGGTGAAATAAAGGTTTTTGGTGATGGGTCTCCAACCGCATCGCCCAAAAATCCTTTAAAAGCCCCAATACCGTTAGTCGCCTCTTACGATCACCCACGGGTAGAAATGGGGTAGTGTTATCCTAAGCCGACACTACACGGCAATTGAAAATTAAATGGGGAAAATATTGTTGTATAAATTATGATTTATAATGGGTCTTCAGCCACTTAAAATATAACTTAAGTTAACATAAATACATATACTAACGACTTTAATTCCTAAAAAAGGGATGTTAGATCTTCAGAATTAGTCATCAGCCATTTTTGGAAATTGATTGGGGAATAGATTTAACTTTAACTAAGTAAAATTATAACTTCCAACAATTCAAAAATCAAAAATATTAGTATAAATAAAGGAAAGAAAAATTTCGACACAGGCGGGATTATTCTCAATTCTAATCCTTTATTTATTCTTTATTTATTAGTAATAATACCCACATGAGGTTTTCATGAACAAAAAGATTTAAATTCAAAAATATATAGCATGAATCAAAGCTTATTTTTTTAATATAAATATTTCATACGGCCAGGTAACAGTGTAATACCCCTCGTCAGAACCGTCACTTACACATGGTATACGTCGTTATCTTAACGCAGCCTTTTCAAGGCCCATTCAAAAAGGCATTATAAGAAAACTACCTGAGGTGTGTGGAAATGAAATCGTATTTTTCCCTTGAACAATATATTGTTGGAGAGAAAATAAGTTAACATAGTTTCAAGGAGTTAAAAATATTAATTAAATTTTATATTAGTTTCAGCTGTAAACTACTCAAACCCTTAGTCCTTAGTCCAAACCTAGTCTTAGTAATACATACATACATAGCTGTGTAGTGTCGGCTTAGAATAGCACTACCCCATTTCTTCCGGTGGGTGTACGTAAGAGGCAACTAACGGTATTGGGGCTTTTTAAGGGATTTTTGGGCGATGCGGTTGGAGACCCATCACCAACAACCTTTATTCTCATAAATAAAAGATGTTATTAAAGGAAAGAAAAATTTCGACACTCCGCCCAGTGTCGAAATTTTTCTTTCCTTTAATAACATCTTTTATTTATGAGTAATAATCCCCACATGAGGAATTCATGTCAAAAAAACATTAAACCTTTATTCTACCATCTTTTCCCCACTCAACTTCCAAAAGTGGCTGAAAAATTTCTAATTTCTCAGCTCTGGCTACCTCTTTTAGGGATTTACAGCCGTGAGTATAAGTAAGTAAGTACATACATATACTCGTACTCACGGCTATAAATCCTTAAAAGAGGAAGCCTGAGCTTCAGAGCTAGAAACTCCTCGGCCACATTTAGCATGTTTATACATAAATACGTATGTATCCCTTCCAGATCATCCTTTGCACCCACGTATTCCACCCATCCTTCAGATTCTTTTTCATTGCTGACAATTAGAAAATATCACTTTAGTTTTATTTTTGTGCAGTATTACAAAAGCCCCGTTTTTTGTGTCCCCTTTAGTATGTTTTTATTATATTGTTATTTTTTTTGCTATAGAATAGCAAACTCTTTATTGGACAATATAGTTTAAACATTTTATATATATTATGTTCTTAAATATTAGTAATGTTGGCGGTTCCAGACAACATTTGAATGGTGAGGTTTTATTAAAGGAAACAATACCTTAAAGGAAACAATAGCTACATGATCAAGACATTATGGAATAGGACTAGAAATTACACTGCATTAAACAAAATTCTAACAACTTAACTTATTTCTAGCTAATAATTGATTAACTATAAATAGTTTAAAGTAACGCTATTAAATGAATATAGTTTACACACGTAAAAATACGTAAATATACAAACATATCGATGTATGTAAAATATATGTGTCGATATATACATACACGTATATACATATATGTAATACCTAATAGTTGCAATAGAAATACGTGCCATATGAAATTTTCAATTGTTTCTCTATCACAATTCATAAACAGACATTCAGACAGCGAAGCTTTAGTGATTGGTGCCTTTTTAAATTTTGGTACTGAGCGTTCAAAATCAACAATCTATTGAGACGTTCATTAAATTACCATTGTAATATCTCCTAATGGTTCTCTTCGAGGTCAGGTGCCTAAGGAAACGAGCAACGTTTCCTGTATATTTGCCTAAATTATTTTCGGCAAAATACAAACATCAAAGAAACATTAATAAAGTTCATTTTCTAAATCTTTTTTTGTTATTTCATCTATACTTCAGAAGTTCTGCTAAACATTTTTTGGTATGTTTACCTCAAATATTTGAATCATGGGGTAGGTAATCAGCTGACTATTTCTAATACGTTTATTAACATAAAACATATCTGAGCAATTTGTTAAAAAGACCAAATGTTCCAAAGTCACAAATAAGTTAATCATAAGTTTCAATGCACCTTCTCTTTCATATTAATAGATTAAAATCATTAAATAGTAGTTTAAGTCAAAATTAAACCGCCGCAGCTAAAATATAAAGATAAACTATGTGGAGCCATTACAAATTCAGGAATGTGCTTATGTATGTAATATGATTTCAGAAATCCTGTACATGATTCCGGTAATACCACTTCACTTTTTATAGCTCACCTTTCCCATTTTACTAGAAATTCTGGAACGCTCATCCACAACCATCTAAAGATAGGAAAGCTAAGATTGAAAGTGATTTAGTTAGAGAGCTCCCGCCTATATCGAGAAACGATTCAATAATTCAGGAATATCGGGTCGTTCGAACTCGCTGTCAAGTGGCAACACTCGGTTACCTTGGACTGGATTTCTGGTGAAGTGAAGTACATTTATAGGTACATAGCTGATTGAATAATTTTATCTTATATTTAGGTCTAATTTTAACACATGCCACGTTAAAAGCTGGAAGTTATGAAAGGAGCCTTTTGTTTCTTTTGTTACCGAACTGAAGTAAGAAGGCGGCTTTTTATCTACACCTTCGGTGTTTGTTTTAATAATCGGCATTTTCTAAATCTCTTGAATCTCTTATGAACAAAAAAATCCTCTATTCCATTATATCCTCTTAGGGTGGGCAAAAACGTATTGATTTTGGAAACTCTCTCACTTCCTTCAATTTTAATATTTTTAACACATCCTATTTCGAGCTTTCGGTATTTTTTTATCTTGTCATATCATATTGCACTCTTTTTCTACTTTCAATACCATTCACACTTGCCTTGTTGCTTTACATCTCTCACATCACTTTTCATCGATCCGCTCTATCTGCTCAGCGCCGATAACATATCTTATTACATCTAAAAAATTCAGATAATAAAAAAAGCATTACAAATTAAACTGAAACTCGTTATATAAAACACCATTTCAGTTAACCACGAGAGAGAATGGTCAGTTATTCTAACCTTGAGATATACTCGCGTCTGAGATACACAACGCCACCGCAACCCACAGGAACTATAAAGCAAATTATGTGGTACATAAAACATGAAACTACTATTTTTTGTTACCGTTCGTTTTTGTCTGACCAGTCTTTTATCTATTTGGCTTTGAAAGTAAACAATGCGTCCAGATTTCCAGGATTAGTTTTGTTATCTCATTCTATTCAATTTGCGGAATGTTATTTCAGTATCGAGTTTTTGTAGTCTCATTTTGACGGATTGTCTGTACAACAACACGGTTTGATTTTATTTGATTGTTTTCTACATACTATTTTTCGAGTTCAAACACTTTTCCAATTGAGCCGGTTAGGCTTTGATACCCGTTTAAATAAAAACTTCGTCCATTTCTCTCAAAATACACTCTCACGCCCGCTATGACCTCTTTATTTGTGGAAAAATAGAGTAGATGGAACTCAGACAGTGCTAAATCTGGTGAATGTAAGAGATGAGGCAACAATTCATAACCGCAGGTTTTTCTGATGTAATAAGACTTTTTTTTCTTGAATAAATACATACAAACATACATACATACATATACTCACGGCTTTAAATCCCTAGAAGGGGTAGCCAGAGCTAAGGAATTAGAAAATCCTCAACCACTTTTGGAAAATTGAGTGGAGTAAAGATGGTAAAGTAAAGGTTGTTGGTGATGGGTCTCCAACCGCATCGCCCAAAAATCCCATGAAAGCCCCAATACCGTTAGTCGCCTCTTACGTACACCGTTCGGTAGAAACGGGGTAGTGCTATTCTAAGCCGACACTAGTAATCTGCAATAGTAATCAAAATTTAATGCTTCACGTTTTTAAAACAATTTTCCACAATAAAACCAATGCCGTGACTGATAAAATTACCTTAACCCTGTTTGGGATGGGTGATACTTCCCCTTTCCTTTGATTTGACTGCTCCATCTCTGGCGTATAGCAATGAACCCAGTTTTAATCTATTTTTATAAATATTTCTATAAATTTCAGTGGAACCGCTTAATGCTGCTATGTACCATTATACACAAGGTACAACTTAATCATGTGGGTTTTCACGACATATTCCCTCACCGTTAAAATCCTTGACATCAAATTTAATGTACACAAAATAAACACTTAAATATATAGGCTGCAAATTTACAGAACAATCATATTGTTTTCCACCAACAGAAATTTTCTAAAGAACCATTCATAATAATTCCAAGACTAAAATATCAATATTACTTTGTCGTGTAAAATTTCTTAAATTAATTTTATATCCCTAAACCAACGCACATTACCCAAAATACATTGCATAAAATGGCAAATAATATTATACAAATAATTAAAATTTTGTACCACATTAAAATGTTTAAAATGACTATTAAGCCATTTTAAAATTGCACTGACCTTGCTCTATCAAATCCTAAGATCTTAAGCAGCGCCTAATTGTTCCAAAAGCCATCAAATCCATATCGTCAATAAGGAAATTTATTAATGAATTAACTATCATGGTAATAGTATCAAAGCGAATTCGCCGCTGCGCCGCTGGGCCAAGTCGTTTGACCAAACAATAAAAGCATTTAGATTAAACCCAGTACGAATAGTTCGGGACATTTTATTGGTATCGTAGAGCACGCGTCGGCCCCGTGCCAAACACACCAACTTGCAAAACTTAATTATCATAAATTCAAATTTTAGCCGTCGTTTTAGTAGTAAATCTAATTGTTTTGTTGCCTGAAGAAAACTAGACTGCTATTACCGTAGTCTGATACTACACAGATTTGGTGTGAACACATAAACAACGTAAATTAAAACGTAACCGTTTCTGTTTATTCAACTTGTTGTGATTTACAATGTTGTCCATTCATAAACCTTACGGGCTTGGTATAGAGAGTAATTTTGAGTACACGTGGGTTGATAGGATTACAGTCCAGATTATCACTAAAAATTTTACGTTTGTATTTTATGGTATAGCTGTGTAGTGTCGGCTTAGAATAACACTACCCCATTTCTTCCGATGGGTGTGCGTAAGAGGCGACTAACGGTATTGGGGCTTTTAAAGGATTTTTGGGCGATGTGGTTGGAGACCCGTTACCAACAACCTTTATTTTACCATCTTTCTCCCACTCAACTCTCCAAAAGTGGCTTCCAATTCCTTATCTCTGGCTACCCCTTACAGGGATTTATAGCCGTGAGTATATGTTATGTTATGCTATTTTATGGTAAAAAAAACAATAATAAGATTTTTTTATAAGATTACAAAATAAAAAATGCGTCGACTTGCCAACATCCCCTGTTTTTGGTCAGTTAAAAAGGAAAGTTCAAATATTCAACTTTAACCTATGACAAAAAAATGAAAAAATAATCGGTATTATTTACATGTATTTTATGCCAGAAAAATGTTCGCGAAAAGTAGCAATTATTTGTATTACAAACAAACACGCCAAATTTATTTAAACGTATAGATTTTTTCTGAATAGTTAGATTGGTAATTTAGCCTCAATCATTTGCATTTTATACGTAAAATTTCACTATGCGTATCGTACGTCATATGAAATGCATGATATTATTCAGATAAATTTGGTGGAAATTTTCGTGTTTATTAGTGGTCGTCGAACTGTTTTGATTGTAGTTTGATAGCTTTATAATAACAAGGCTAAAGAATAACAGTTTACATTCTAAACATGAACAAACCTAATGCAACCAAGTTAAATTGTTCATAAGTACATAGATTGTGAACAAAGCCTTTAGTTCCAAGTTAATGCAACTACTTCAGAATCTTAAAATACTTTAAGCATTCAATAAATTATTTTTGACGCGTGATCACGTCATTGAAAACGCTGAAAGATTTAATGATGGCATGACGGCATAAACCATTTACTGTCTTGTTTCAGTTGACAAGTTCAAGGTTCATTCGATTGAATATCACAGTCTATAGTTTTCTTCTATCATGACATGACAGTAATTTGTCATTGTTACGACTATTGCTACTCTTTATGGAACCCATAAAGCCTTTAGCAAGTGTTCTAAATATTATAGTTTTCGTTTTTGAACATAAAATAGTATTTAATAAATAGAATGAAAAATTTGTAACATTCATTTATTAAATTCAGACATAATCAAAATCCAATTCCAACAAATAGGCTGCTTCACTTATAGTATTGTTACTAAGCTTTGTTTCCAGAACACACGTTCGAAATTCAAATTGAAAAGTAAACCGATCGTCCGAAAGACGGTTCGTTCCGCAACCTAAAAAGATTAGTCAAAGTGGAACGAAGCGCTTTCGAGTGCTGACGAGATCGATGCAGTTGCGACCGCCTCTCTGTAAACAACAACTAACAATGGCCAGATGATGGACAGCCAAAATAGAATGAAACGTAAACATTAGCGCTACAGCGCAAAAGCTAGCAGCTACATGGCTATCACTTAACTAGATGTATCGACGTGTACTGAACATTCCATTCAGCGTAAAATGTTTCAAGCGGAATGGAACTAATCGATAAACTAATTCAATCAGAATGTTTGCTACTGTGCATCTGTGATTGTGAATTTTAATGCCTGCTGTATCTGTTATTAGTATTCTTAATATTTTTCGTGCTTCGAAACGTTGTATTAGTATATTTTACCTACTATCTTTCTTTGTGTGGGTGTCCGATGACAAGAAGATGTGAAATGTGGATAATGCTTTTAGTATCTATTAGTATTGATAATTTTTCACTTACAATCTCTTCTCTATTTTGCTTATGCATTATTATTAGATTATTCTAATGATGAACCAGTGATGCAAATGTGCAAATATGTGTATGACACCTTTATATTTTTTTTAAAAACATATTTTTTTCCAGAAACGCTACAGTTCCAAATAATATCAAACGAGTTTGTTAAAACACATATCAGTTTTGATTTGAAGCAATATTGTATGAACTAAGCATATTTATTTAAAAATGGCTGTTCAAACAAACATAATAACCGGTAATCAAATCCAGTATGCTATTCCGTGATATCAGTCTTCGTAAAAGCAAGCATTAAGCCATCATAGTGAATAGCCGACATAGTTGATAGAGAGGCAATCGGTAAATAGTACTGAATCATTGAACAGGACAATTAACAGCCGCGCGCCGCACTTGTTGAATTTCAAAAGCTATTTTCAGATATGTTATTAACAGTATCGGAGAAGAGTTTGACCTCAAATACACGAGTTATCGCCCGATTTCTGAATTGATTATTTCAGCTGGGAACAACTTAAGTATCGTTCTGTCGCATTGAAATCTTAACAACTGAATGAGACAAAACGATACTTAAGTCGTTCTTAGCTTGAATGCTCAATAACCTGAATCTGTCTGTATCCTAATTTAAATGCAGTTTTAATATATGTTAGAGTTGGTATTGTGCAGAAACTTACTCGACTAAGATAAAAGTTAATCGTGTCATAGTGTTTTCGTGTAAATTTGTATTTTCTTGGAACAGTACTAACCGCGGATGCCATGCAGCCATCCTTTATTTTAAATTCGTTTCCCCACTCGACTTTCAAAAGTGGATGAGGAATCTGCTGTGTAGTGTCGGCTTAGAATAGCACTACCCCATTTCTTCCGGTGGGTGTACGTAAGAGGCGACTAACGGTATTGGGGCTTTTAAGGGATTTTTGGGCGATGCGGTTGGACACCCATCACCAACAACCTTTATTTTACCATCTTTTCCCCACTCGACTTTCCAAACGTGGCTGAGGAATTTCGAATTCCTTAGCTCTGGCTACCCCTTCTAGGGATTTAAAGCCGTGAGTATATGTATGTATGTATGAATTTCCAATTGTAAAGTTTAGATACCATATAGAAAATAGCGATAGGCTTAATTAGGAGGGTCTAATGATAATTTTCAGATGAGGATTGCGAAGTGATGTACAAGCTCTTTGGAGATCAACGGTGTGATTGCTACATCATGTAGTATTATTTTGTTATCAGTATTGATTAATTTGCTTATCTATCGTAAGTAATCAAATTATGTCAGATAAAAGCTTTATGCTTTTACAATACTCATGTTTGAACTACGATAGTAATACATTACAGTACAGACAGATAAAAGAACTTATTGTATGCTATTATCTTAATTAATAAAAGTGGACATAAGCCACGCGATTACATGCATCGATGCAAAATAATGCATGTTAACCTATCCTCAAAGGCAAACTTATTCAGCCTTGTTTAGTTGCTTCTTATATGATAATTTTCTAGAACGATTTTAAATTATCCGATTTTGATTGATGATTACTTTCAGAAATTCTGGTGGAATTATCCAATAGCAATATAATTGTTTCTTCATTTTTGGGTGTACTGACTGTGAAGAAACATCACAGTGAAGTTTCCATTTTGATATACAATTCTTAAGTATTTTTATTACATAATTATATTATTATCATTTTTCTGTGTAGTGTTGGCTTAGAATAGCACTACCCCATTTCTTCCGGTGGGTGTACGTAAGAGGCGACTAAGGGTATTGGGGCATTTAATGGATTTTTGGGCCATGCGGTTGGAGAACCATCACCGACAACCTTTATTTCACCATCTTTTTCCCACTCAACTTTCCAGAAGTGGCTGAGGAATTTCTAATTCGTGCCTTCTTATTATTCCTAATTACTTATAGCCGTGAGTATATGTATGTATTATTTATTTTATTTCTACCATCTTCTCACCTATCAACTTTCAATGTGGCTGAAAAGTTTTTAGCTGTGACGCTCTGGTTACCCCTTTTTGAGATTTATGGCCGTGAGTTTATGTATGTATGTATGATTATATAAAATTATTATTTGGGCTACCCGAAAGAGATAAAAAAACAAGTCTGACGGTCAAAACAATAGCTTTTTGTTTCTCGTATGTAATTAATTCACTAATAAACATAAATTTATCTGTGTATTGCTATATTACTCTAACACTATTCCGACGCTCCTTGTGTGACTCAAACGAAACAAGTAAAAGTGATTGGACATATTTTATGTGTGATATTTTGCTCTATGTAAACTTGAAAATAGTTGAGCATGTATTGACTCAGCAACTCTTCTTTCTGTTATGGCTCTGGTTCCTGCTTTAATGAGACTCGACTGAAACCAACTCTCTTGCCGTAAATTCCCGAATAATAATAGAAAGTCAATTATTTTGAACATCACAAGACATACTTTCTCACCTGGTGCTGTGTTTTTAAGGGCCGGCGCTGACTGCCGGCATGGCATGGCAAAGGATTTCGGTACAGATATAGCATTTTTAATCTTATTACCATGCAAATAGAATTCATTTTGACACAACGTTGCCGAGGGAGGCCGCGGTAGGACAGAACGTCGGCATCGTTGTGTCAAAATGAAGTAAAATGAATTCTATACTCATGGTAATAAGATTAAAAATGCTATATCTGTACCGAAATACTTTGCCATGCCATGCCGGCAGTCAGCGCTGGCCCTTACCGAGTACACCCACATTGTTGCGACAGTGGATGAAAGCAATGAAAAAGGTATACAAAATGGTATAGAAACAGCCAAATGACTAAGAAAAGCTCAACCATGTTGGTTTCCTTACGATGTTTTTCTTCTTCCTTAATATCTTTGATAAATTAACCACACTAAGGACTAAGAAAGAAAACACCCATTGGTACTACGCCCAACTTAGAATTTTTAAGATTCATGAAGATTACGGGATCTTCATGAATCTTAAAAATTAAAAATAAGATCCCGTAAACCTATAAAAATAGATAGAAAAAACCGGTTCCAATTACTACGGTACTAGTTAGTTACCGGCTACTGTACAGTCCAGCAGTGAAATGAGCTGAATTGAGCGAAAGTACCTAAATCTATATCGGTCGGTGTATGGTTGCCATTCAGCTGGAGCAGTGCGTACACCCACCGCATAGCACGTTAGGTTATTTGGAAATAATTGTTGGAATAACTAAAATCATATATCGCTTGGTTATGATAGGAATTTTTGTAATGAAACTGAAGTGATTGTTGTACATTAATTGAAATTGTAGTTACATACATTCATGCATACTTATCATATGGCAATAAATCCCAAAAAGGGTAGTCAGAGCTTCAGAGCTACAAACTCCTCAGCCACATTTGGAGGTTGGTAGGGGGACAAGGTGGTTTAAATAAAGTTTCGTTGGTGATGGGTCTCCAATTGCATCGCTCAAAAACCATTTAAAAAAAGTTCCATACCCTTAGTCGCCTCTAATCTTAATCGTCGATACCCATGGGTAGAAAGGGGTAGTGACATTCTGAGCCGGCATTACGCGGCAAAACTAGAACTTATTATTCACGTGATGGTTTGTTATTATATTATATAATCTATATTTTAGTATTTTGTGATGTCAATTAATGGCAACTTTACTTAATAAAGCTATGCAGTGTCATTGAATAGCACAAATCTATTTTGATCGCTGGATATTGTACAAAGATTGTTAAGCGAAATGATTGGAAACCCATCAGCAACCACTCTATAATAAAAAGTTTTTCCTCATTCAACTTACAAAAGTGGCTGAGAATTTGCTAGAAATTTAGCTCTTGCTACCCATATGTAGAATTTTCACCCATTAAATTAGTGGGGGTAAATGGGTAAGTTATTTTTTAAACTCTCTATTCGTTTAATCGGTCTTGAGTTGGAAATACAAACATACAATTTTATGAAGCACATAAAACTAACCGTCAATATGGGTTCCAAATATCTTATTAAATTATGTGTACTTTAAACAAACACATGTTTAAACACAGTACATTAATCATACTATTTTGAATGTCAAAATCGATGTGAGTAACATTTAACATCAAACCAATTTTCAATAACGCTACTTCTATCAAGATAATGTTGGGCCAACCTTGAAACTCTATCACTCGAATGATCACATCGAATATAAATCGATATCTCGGACCACATTTTAGTAATTGAAAAATAATAGCAACCGACGGTCTGCAACACAAAGACATCAAACACAAACAGACGGCTGGAATGGAATTCGGCTTCCGAACAACTCAATAGGTTACAGACAACGTTATTTCTGGGCACTGTGTTGTGTACACGACTCGAATAAACTCGATATATTCGGTACGAATATGATACAAACGATGCCGAATCTCATTGTTTGGTTTCCCGTTTGTATTCTTTTTGTTTGTTTTCGGAATGACTTATTAACTCGAGTTATTGTTGGGGGAATTGATAAATAATTTTGTTTGGGAGACGGATTTGTTTTATGGTGATTACAGAGCAATTTTTTGTATTTGTTCGCAATCAAAAATGTAAATACTGTTTTTGCTAATGATTGGAAATCAAACGATGAACTGAAAACGGTATTTATTAAGACTTCTTTTAATTATATTTTACAAAACATAGACTATAATTACATAACTTCTTCTTGATAGAATATCAATTACACACTTACAATAACTGCTAAAATGAAAAACTCTATTTTTGATATTTTACAAAATTGGGTTTACAATCAGATCACAATTAAATAAAGGTTTCTCAAATCCCTTCCCTTGTCCCTTCAGGCTCAACAACAAATCCGAACTTTTCGACCTGTTTCTCGTGAGATAAAATGCCTGTTACAGATATAGAATCCAAATTGAACTCAAAACTAAGTTAGTTTAAATAATAACCTTTCATTCATTATAATTTAAAGCCGTTGATCATATAACATTTCTAACTCATACATTTGAGCTCGACAAGTTAATAAGCTACGCATACCTTTTACAAAACAAGGAAATAGAAACCCAAGTACGTAAATACAACCTGATTCTTTGAAAAGCATTCTTCATAAACTTTGTTATGTCTGTTAGGCTTATTATTTTAATCAGTGAGGTGATCAATCTAACCCTGAATGATATATTCCAACTCTTGTTCATCTTAACAAATCAATCAATCAGTTTCAGTATCCGTCATCTCAACACGATTTATTATAAACATTTTGTCTATGTATGAGTATGTCCATAAAATAACGGTGCTTCGAGTATTAATTTTTAAAATTTCGTACCGTTTTATACGCTTTCGGGTAATACATTTTCGAATAGGTAATACATAAACGGTATGTAGTCTACTTATGGAGATTCGTTAAGTCAGATCAGTAGCAGGATGATATTTTATTTAGAATTAAATTAGTTTCAGGCAGTATGGTTGAAGACTCATAACCAATTATTATTTATACTTCTATTCCTCCCAACTCAACCTCCTAAAGCGGCTAAATATTTTAAATTATTGAGTTCTCGTATACTCATAAATTAGTATCACAATAAATTGTCATTAAGACCGTTCGTGATGCCTTTTTTAATGATTATTTTCACGGTAGTTTGTCATGTAACAACATTAAATATTTTACATACATACATACATATACTCACGGCTATAAATCCCTTAATGGGGTAGCCAGAGCTTTGGAATGAGAAATTCCTCAGCCACTTTTGGAAGTTGATGGGGAAAAGATGGTAATAATAAATGTTTTTGGTGACGGGTCTCCAACCACATCGCCCAAAAATCACTTAAAAAGCCCCAATACCCTTAGTCGCCTCTTACGATCACCCGCGGGTAGAAATGGGGTAGTGTTATTCTAAGCCGACAAATATTTTATTAATATCTAAAGCTCCCGGCCTGGTATTCATCTCCTTCCTTAATACATTACAACAAGTACAATTAGCAAATTTAACTTCGTTCACGCCAAATTCTTAATATTCTATATAATAAAAGAGTGTCTATTTTTTATATTTTTTTAGTGTATTGGTTTTTGCCAATATTTTATTTTACATTTACTTACTGTACAAACATAAAAAAAATACAAATTGTAACTCGCAAAGTGCATACAACGACAAAGGCATGTAAATTGCACCCGTGATAGTTCCATACAGCTAGTAACAACAAAGCGTGGAATTCGAAACGGATCCATTAGATTTAGTTGTGCAACTGAAACTTGCAATTAGTGATGTTCCTATAATGATCGGAATGATATGTTGCTCTGAATACGTGGGTGTTACGGAACTGAGATTTGTGTGGTTCAGCTCTGTACGTGAATGTGTAACACAACAATTTTCTGTACGTCTAATGATGGGGTTTGAGACAAGACTTGGTAATCATAAAACGTCATTAAATATATAAATTTGAAAAATAGTTTAGTACCATATTCAATTTATAAAATGTTTTATGTTACAAAGTTATTGAATCAGCAAAACAGGGAATTAAAGCAATCGCATGGCTAGAGGTGTGGAGTCAATCCCCTAAGAGGAAAACATCGCTGACTGAAATAAAAAAAAATGCAAATGAGAACATAACTGTTTTTAAGTATATTGACACTGCAAGAGACGCTGAAAAATAAAAAGGACGGTGATTCCGGAAAAATAAATTTAAAAACAAGTTTCCTTTTAACGTGAAAATGACCTGTACTAAGAACTCATCAGGAAATCCTTACATAAATAACTGTTTTCTTTATTTGACAATTGCTTTTAATATTGTCATTTTGATAGACATGTTTACAAAATATTTTCTATTACTGAAAAATCGTATGCCATAAACTTTCCTGTTTTAAAGTTAACGTGTGAAAAAGTATCTAAGAAGTGTCAGATTTTCCCGCGACACCAGCCGACGGAGCGCCAAATCGTCGCGACCAAAGTTTTTGAATAAATCACAGAATACTCTGCTTTAAAGACGAAAACTGTAACCTCGAACCAAAGCGTACTTTAAGCACTGTAGAAACAAAACGAAACCAAAATATTCTGCTTGCTTTTTATTTTTGTAGTTCAGGTGAACACATTGATTTTGTTTGTTTTGGACCTAAATAAAATAGAAGGTTGGGTAAATTTTGTGCTATTTTACTTATCATTTTGTAAAAATCCCTGCACAAATTAAATGCTGTTAATATTAATTAAGTTATTAAAACAGTGGTCTTACTTACATAAAATCTACTATGTTTAAACTATTTAACTACTATGTTAAAGTCTGCTATGTTTTGTGTTTCTAAAATTAATATGACTGACGTTTTCCTTTTCATCGGTCTTAAATCAAAGCTTATAAAAATCAAGTCACGATCTAGTTCTAAACTATGATTATTTTTGTGGAAGCAAATTGAGAGGCAATAAAAAAGAAAAGAGGAAAAACTTAGACCGCCTATCAATAATAAATTCGTGACAATGATAAATTACTTACTTTATTTTAGGTGACTGAAAATTTGTAAGCACTCTATAACACGCAATATTATTTTAGTAACTAGGTAACTAGTGAATCGAGTTTAGAAAATAATAAAACTGAATAGAAAACTTTTTATTGCACATTAAAAAATTAACTATTTTTCAATCAAATCATACATACTAACGGCTGTAAATCCCAAAATGGCGTAGCTAGAGCTTAAGAATATGAAATTCTTTAGCCGCATTTTGAAGTTAAGTGGGTAAAAGATGGTTTATTAAAGGTTAGGTCAGGTCTTCAACTGCATCACCCAGAAAACACTTATTAACCCTATTCCCGAAATCCCCATTACCCTAATTCGCCTTTTACGTATACTTATAATTATAATATTAATTTTAAAATATATTCTTCATTCATGGTCACGGGAAGACATGATAACTGAAAAGTTTTCGAAACGTCGGGCTTTAAAAATAATGTAATAACACGCGATTAAAATATCCGAAAATCAAAAAGTTGTTTCAATTATAATGTGCAATCGTGAAAATCTTAGAAAATACTATATTGGGATATTGATTGAACGAATAAGTTAAGTAATTCAATACACACGCGACCCGGCCCATGATTGATGAGGGACTCTGTCACACTAGCTTCATTTTCAGGAAGTTCATTCAATTACTGCCAACAACGAACAATATGCTATTGAAGAAATTTTGGCAACGAATTGGGTGTTAAGAATGAAAATCTTCATTCCCAAATATAACAAAACTATTGTGTTACTGATCCAAATTGATTTAGGTGAAAATACCACCGCTTTTAATTCAGAAAGGCGGGGGTTCCAATAGAGGTATGTGCCTTATTTCAAGGTGGTTAATTTATTAAGTTGCCGTGGAGTGCCGGTTAGAATGTCACTACCTCTTTCTACCCACGGGTGTTGTAAGAGGCGACTAAGAGTATGGGGCTTTTTTAAGTGGAGACCCATCACCAACGATTCTTTCGTTTGACCGGTATCAAATTTTAAATGTGTCTATAGAGGTTTTTACTTAGTTCATGTTGGCTGTGTAGTGTCGGCTTAGAATAGCACTACGCCATTTCTTCCTGTGGGTGTACGTAAGAGGCGACTAACGGTATTGGGGCTTTTTAAGGGATTTTTGGGCGATGCGGTTGGAGACCCATCACCAACAACCTTTATTCTACCATCTTTTCCCCACTCAACTTCCAAAAGTGGCTGTGGAATTTTTAATTTCTCAGCTCTGGCTACCCCTTTTAGGGATTTATAGCCGTGAGTATATGTATATATGTATGTATGTATGTGTTCATGTTACAGTGTTATCGGAAAAAATGGCTATAGGCCTATCATATCACTTAAATGTACTTTGCAAGCAAAACTAAGGAACTGTGATTATCAGATGACAAAAATATATACGTATCATGAATGTTGGGTATGGGTTTGGGGACAAAATTAAAATAATACATATGTGGCATAAGTTAAGTCAAAACAAAAATCAGAATGGACCATGGTTATGAACAGAAATTATTTAAAATTGTATCACGAAGGAAAGAGTAGAGAGCATAGATAAAATAATTAAAGAATACGTACATATATACTCACGAATATAAATCCTTACAAGGGGTAGCCAGAGCAAGGAATTAGAAATTCCTCAGCCTCTTTCGGAAATTTAAGTTGCGATTAAATGGTAAAATAAAGGTTGTCGGTGATGGGACTCCAACCGCATCGCCCAAAAATCCCTAAAAACCCCCATACCATTAGTTGCCTCTTATGTATACCCCCCGTTAGATAGCGGGTGTGCTATTCTAATCCGACACTACACAGCAAAAACAAAACCGAATAAACCTATAACACTTATTAAAGGGAAGTTACGTTTCAAGATTTTGTAAATTTGCAGGGTAAAACTGAGCTTAAAGCTATGCTCAGAGACACACAAGTCATTTCCGCTTAGTAAAATCCTTCATCTTACCTCTGGAAATGAATCTGTAAAATTTTAAATGAAAATATACTTTTATTGCATTGCCGATACTTTCATCAATAACACTTACTAATTTATTCTTATGTAGCTTCAATTCTATTAAGATATTTTAATGGTGTATTTTAATAATACTTTACATAAACGTTAAACATAAACATAAACGTTCACGCCGAATATCCCCGAAGGGGTTGGCAGAGGTACTAATACTTCTGAACATCACGTGACTTTGTCACCTGGTGTTCAGAGTACCCACGTTTGCATGGACAGTGTACTCACGTGATAGGGGGCAGGCCTATCGCCGTTTTGTACGAATACACTGTCACATGACTAAGTACAACTCAGCCATGTGGGTTTCCTCACGATTTTTTCCCTCACCGTTAACAACCATGATAAATTAACCACACATATGTCTTTAGAAAAGACAAATTGGTGTAGGCCCGACCCAGGATTTGAACACTAGTCGTTTGCACGATAACCGAGTGTTCTACCCACTGGGCTATCACGGTTGCTTTCATTACGTTTTATATTCCGTATAATAATTATATTTAAATTATACCATAGGAATATATTTATCAGCTAGAGAAAAAATCGAGAGGAAACCCACATGGCTGAATTGTACTAACTCATGTGACTGAGTATTCCTACCAAGCGTCGATAGGCCTGCCTCCTATGGTACACTATGCTTGGACAATGTACTAACGAGGAATACATTGTTTAAGCAAAATGTGGGTACTCGGAACATCAGGTGACAATGTCACGTGATATACAGATATATTAGTACCTCTGCCAACCCCTTGAGTTTATGGAATAATCAAGTCGACAAAATAGCATTGCAAAAGTAATTCCTTAGTGCCATTATTTGATTTTCTTCATGAAGCCGTAACAAGTAAAAAGCAATTGGATTCTAAAATGAAGTCACGCCATGCAATGCAACAAACGGTTGTTTAATCTACTACTTAAACAATTTTATTTTACATAATTTATTTTGTCATAATCTTTTTGAAATTTTACATTTTGGTTTTTTTAGTTATGTAAAAAAGTTGAAGTTTATTTAACACATATTGATAACAAAAGTGACGCGATTTGATATTAAGGGCCAGTTTTTTGATCCGTGGTTAACTCAACAATTTGTTAAATATCGTAACGATTAGTTAGATATCAGAAAAATGCATTTTTTGACCCGTGGTTAGAGTAACTAATGGTCAAATATCGAACCAAAATGGATTTCCGATTTAACTACTGGTTAGTCATTTAACTATAGTTAATGTAACAAATGGTTATATTTTTAACCACGGATCAAAAAACTGGCCCTGTGTGATTATAATATCACGTCGATGAACGAAAATTGAAATGGTACCACCATACCCAGTACCCAGTACTGGTAGAAATATCCTGAGCCAGTGACCATTTCTTTAGTAAGAACATATTGTGTGTGCTGCAGATTTTTTTAAATTATTAGTATAGATGTGTATTTGTGTTAAGTGTAATTTTTTTTTTTTATTTATATCATGTTTAGGTTATTAGTACTTCATAAGTGTGTTCTTACTTTTTTAATAATTATTTTTCTTTCTTTTTTTGTTTTCTTTGCTGTCCTGGTGATACTTAATAAAAGCTTTGTTATAAAAAACATAATACAAACAATTTTATGTAACTAAAACCACTAAACCATCTGACATCTACGAGCATCACTCATACTTAGAGAGCAAAACTTATCTGAGCACTATTATTCAGCAAAAAGAATAGCAAAGAAAGAACAAAAGTTTTATTGGAACTAGAATATCCATTTCGCCTTTCACGTCCCTGACAATTACTAGAGCGTTTATTCAGCGTGTAAAAGTGAACGTTACACGTCTCATACGACATTCGACCTCCTCTTATCGTTCATAAAGTTTTATTACGAACGGACCCAATGGCTATTTGTCGGAACTTTTGCACTTCTGAATATTTGAGAGGTTGTTTTACATAAGCGGGGTAGCATTGGAAAGGTGTAGAATTGTCACGTTTTCTTTTTTCGGTGGCTCGAAAGATTTATTGCGGTATGTTTGGAAGTCCGCCACCTTTATCTTTTCCTGTATTACTGAAATAACTTTTTATAATTATTTTTTTCTTGCGCTTGTCGCAATCCATGTATATACACGGCAATAAATCTCAAAAAAGGGGTGGACAAAACTTTATAATTAAACATTCTAATGCCACTTTTGAATAATCATTCGGGAATGTATTATAAAATAAAGATTGATTGATTTTCTCTTGGGTTCTCTTGTCAAAGTCTGCATGAAATTATTACTAGGGATACATGTAATTGCTAAATCGCTGAACTTAAAAGTATATAAAGGATGGAGAAGTATCCTCTCTCCCTAAGACTCTCTAAGCTTTAAAAAACGGGCTGAAAAAAGGAGCAAATTTGTTTACTGAAGTTACGAGAATATAATTTAAACCACTATATACCATAGACCATACCCGAATCAACACAAATATCCACCATCACGTAAATATAACATGCTTCAAATATTCTACAATGTGAGGCTTAACAATTATTGCGGCAGCTATGAATGGAAATGGAACATGATGAGAGCATTTGTAAGCAGCTTAACTATGTCTCAGACCGCTGTAACATGGCTTGCGTTTATAAAAAAGAGAATACTCAACAATGTACGCTAAATATGATGAGAAGCTATTAAGACACACATTATATGTTTGAAATAACTACTACAGTAAATCAATGTGTGCTTCTTTTATTTTTAAATCATGCATACATACATATACTCACGGCTATAAATCCCTTAACGAGGTAGCCAGAGCTTTGGAAGTTGATTGGGGAAAAGATGGTAATAATAAATAAATGTTCTTGGTGAAGGGTCTCCAACCACATCGCCCAAAAATCACTTAAGAAGCCCCTATATCCTTAGTCGCCTCTTACGATCACCCACGGGTAGAAATGGGGTAGTGTTATTCTAAGCCGACACTACACGGCAAAGCCGACACTACACTGCAAATTTTTATTTTATATTTTTAAATCTTAAATAAAATATTTTTAAAAAAGGGAATACCCAACAATGTACGCTAAATATGATGATAAGTTATTAAGATACTCATATATATGTTTGAAATAACTACTACAGCAAATCAATGTGTGCTTCTTTTATTTTTTATCTTAAATAAAATATTTTTAGACACAACGGCTGTTTATATTTCATATTTGATTTTAAAATATATATGTAAATTATTTGTAAAGCGCAAAAAATGAATTAGTTCCGTCTCAAAGTTATCATAATAAATTTTTCATCGTTTTAGGTCCTGTACAGACCGCAATTCCACTCCAAATCTCACGTTAGTGGGCAAATAGAGTTGTAAATCTCATGCATATCTCACGTCACCAATCTCACATAGTACCTAACAAATATTTCAACTCGAGCATCATTTTCCTCGAGAGCATGATTTGCTTCGTTTCAGCATATTTCGAGTCTTTGTCAAACACTTGACGTACTAACAGCAAGTATTACGTAACTTTCAGGAATTGAATTTGTGAATATACTTTTGAGATAGAACTCAAGTGTCAGTGTCGAAGTATTGCATTGAAATTATCTCTTGAATCGCACATTTATGTACAATTCTCATTGGTATGGTCAAGCAATGGTAATACTTTTAATTCTACACAAGCAAGTTGTAATATGTAAAATATATGTATAGTAAAATTGTTTTGATTGTGAAAACCTGCCCCACAAGAACTTTCACAGTTATATAACCGACTTCAAAAAAAAGGAGAGTTGTCTTTATCTTTATCTTTATGGTCTGATGATGGGATCTTGGAGAAATCGAGGGGAACCCTCACATTTTAAAGGCACATGTACCGCGTTTTACATATTTTCTGAAGTTATATTGGCATTAGCTTCTGGAAATCTTAATGTTATGCTGCTGAGCTGATGATGGAAGGTGTAAGTCTTCAATTATTAGTAGTTAGGAAATAGGTATTTCAACATTAATATATGGATTTATACTCCTCTTCGTAGCTTTTATGAAGAGAAGTACCGGTTCACTAAACATTTCTTTTGTCATATTATTGTAACCGAGAAAGTACCATGAGACCAGGAACTGATGATGGCATCCCAGGAAATCGATGGGCACTGTTGAAACTGTTGTTGATGTTTGAGCTTAATTAATTTATATTGATGTGCATATTACACTTTGGTGGGTTGTGACTGTCACTAAGAGTCTGATGATGAGGAAGAAGGACCGTCAAGGAAACCTCCCAACGTTTTACAGTACCTACCTCGTAGTTAGACATTATACATTTCTATCTAAAAGAACTTTGCACTCTATGTCATGAATACGTCTTAAAGAAAGTTTCATGATGATCATCGTGATAGCTCAGTGGGCAGAACATCTGTATTTAAGAGAATTTTAAGATTTAGGTAGGTTGAACAGACGCGTGTAGAATAAAGAAATTCCTATGGTGTTAATCACAGTACTTACAATTAATTAAAAACTTATTTCTTACTTTGTAGTACTTGATTGTTAATTTTCCATGTAAATCGTAATTTTTAATTACTTTGTGCTAAGTTAACCATTTTTCGGTTTTATAGTTTTTGTTTTTTCAACTTTGAAATCGGTTTCCTTTTTGTTAAAAAATATTTTTAATGAATTATTTGTAGAAGCCATAGTGATAAATTATTATTGAAGCCATATATCAATCTATAATGCCATCTCTAAAACTTTTATTTACAGCTATATATTTTTTTGTTCTTCTTTTCTCCAATCATAAAGTGTTAAGTATCTTTTTATGTTATTGCAGTCCCAGAAACAGTTTTATTGAACACTAGCTTTTTACCCGTGACTATGTCCGCGTGGACTACTTTTTTTGCATCCGGTTTACATCCAAAATACCAAAACACTATCTTAACTTCTGTTTTTTTTATATTTATATACCCGTGGGCGTTGTAATAGATATAAAGAACATTGAGGCTTTTTAAGTGATTATTGGGTGATGCAGTTGGAGACCCATTTGACTACCATTTCCCCATTCAACTTCCGAAAGTGGATAAAGAATTACTATCTCAGAAGCTGTGGCTACCCTTTTTTGGAATTTATAGTCGTTAGTATATACTCATGATTGATTGATGGATGAATTTCATAAATATTTTTTTTGTAGTGATTATATCAGTCAATCGCATAAAGTTTCTATGTTCAAAAATAATAACATCTTTAGTAAGTATGAATAGCAGTGTGGCGACCCGGTGCTGCCCCCTACACTGACTGTTGATTATGTGTGAGAGATGCATCAATCAGTCATCGGCCAATAGATGGCGGTACTAAATTAAAATTGAGATATGTGCTATTATTAACAAAGTATGCATTCTGAGGCTTAAAGAGAATATTAATTTATGCGTAAGAATAGCACAATATATCTATGAGAATATTAGTTTAAAAATAGTTACAAAAATAAAAGTTATAAACATATTCTCAAACCTACCAAATGAATACGCAAAATTCATACACATATTTGAATGTAAACGAGAAGGAATAAGCAAACGGTATACCGCGACGCCACGAAGACGTTAGTGTAGATTTCAAAATTTTGATAAGCTATATATCTAGTAGTCATACTATTGACAAACAATTAAATGGACATTTATTTTGATGAAAATGGATGAAACCCTTATTTTTTCCAAAAAGACTATTAATAAAGAGTCTGATAAAATCGTTCGATGAAAAAATGAATCGTGTAAATATGGGGAGCCATATAAAAGTTATGTTTTTTTGATTTCCCTGTAGTAACCCTTGCAAAATCCGGGATAAATGATATCCTATATGTTGGCCAGGTGTATAAGCTAAATTCATTCCAAATTTGATCAAGATCCGTCTGGTAGAATTAACGTGATGAGCGGACATACAGACAGAAAGACAGACAGACAGATATTTTTTTCAAAAATATCAAATTTGGCTTCAGTATCAAAAATAAAACACATTCTGTCGGTTTTTAATTTTTTTCTTCGATGTACAGTTTTGACCTCGGTACAGTCTTATATATAAAAAATAAGGAGTATAGATAAAAAAATATTTCCCTGACAATGATAAACATTTAGCGGGAAAATGTGACATCTTATAATATATCAGGCCCATCAAAAGTTTCATAATATAGACTGTGAAGCTTCATGATTTTAGATCTATCGATTCTATTTTGCCTCAACATATCTTTTTCTTTTGTTGAAAAAACCTTTTCTGAGTAGTCCAGTTACGGACCTCTGTCCTGTATTTACGCACGCCACTATTAAGGGAGCGTAAAGTATTTACAGGTTGTCGGTGTTAAAAATATAAAGCTATCAAATAACTCATCAAATCGACTTTCACGTAGATTTAATCTAATTCGAAAAAAAAAATACTATCTTAAGTATAAATCGTGATAGTCTTTCAGGTGCACACGCAGCACTTCAGTTAAATTGGTAACAGTTGTAGCTCAGTGTAAAATATATCTCGAATGTAGTAGACATAGGTACAAATCCCGATACAATGAGTCTTATAAAAAATAAAACATACATATACATAGATACATATACTCACGGCTATAAATCCCTTGAAGGGCTAGGCAATAAGAAATTGCTCAGCCACTTTTGGAAATTGCATGGGGAAAAGATGGTGAAATAAAGGTTACATACAATATGCTCACCACGGCCATATATCCCAAAAAGGGGTAGGCAGAGCTTCAGAACTAGAAACTCCTCAGCCATATTAGAAGTATGTATAAAAATAATTATCAGGGTTTCAGTTATGTAGATTGTTAGTGGTGAGGAATATGGTAATACAGTGATCCATCTTACATTTATTCTCACATAGCAATAGACTTGATATTTATACTAACCAGACAAGAAATCAGGTACTCTTAACTCTAGATATCAATTGTTTCTCGTAATGTTTAGGAAAGAGTGGAACTTTAGCCACTCCTTCGGTAATATATAGCATGGATGAAAACTAAATAATATTGATTTATAAACTAACGTCATGATCACAATGCGGAACTCTCGAATATTCCATTTGAAAATGCATAACAGTGCCATACTTGTCGATTACAAATACAATCACTCTTTTTATTCGTATGATAAGTTAATCAGTACCATCCGAGTTAACCGCGTAAAAAAGCAGCAAGCTTTGTGTACACAAAACTTGATTAAACATAAGTAGGAAAAGTTTAGCAGCAATTACTGTAGTTTAACTAAAAAGTTGTACTTACGGGTTAAACGGAGCTCAGCTAAAAGCAAAGTAATTTGGCATTGAAGGCGCTCTAGCTGAGTCTGCGGCCCGCTTAATTGTACGCTGTAAAAATTTTGTTTGTGTCCGAATCGGGCTACTTCCGTAGCTAAATGAGAACTGCATTCAACTCGCGGCATTCAACCGGGTAACAACAGAGGAACTCCTTCGAATATTATTGGAACACGCGCAAATAAACGTTACTCATTGAATGACTTGCTTGGAGTACTTGCATGACGAAACTATGTCAAAATAATTTGAGTTATTCTTGTTTCGGTCGGTTTTAAGTTGTTGGTTTGTTTTACCTCAGAACATTGAATCTGTTTTTTTTTAATTAACGTTTTCGCAACAACTTATGATAATGAGTTTAAGTGGTTTCCTTTAAGGCACTAAAATTATTTGTGATCATCACGACATGAACGAATGAAATATAAGTCCGTACTTCTTTCACAGTTAGAAGCTGGGTTTTTTCTATAAAGAGCTGAATCTATAAATGATGACTCCAGTTATACTACTTACCGTAGGGATATACATTTTTATGTTGTCTGAGATAATTTACGAGTATTGTATAACACAAGAATTCTCGCTCACCAAATTTTTTTTACAAATACTTTTAAATATCTCACCCATTGCACGAAACCCAAAGCATACATTTATTAATTTTATTTTTTTCTTGTTGCAGAACCCAAATTTCTTCCATGATGGCAGCGGAACCAAGCAACCACCATCAACGAGTTGAGTTCTCCTTCCCAACCCACCCGAACTCATTCTCTTACAGTTGAACCAACACCGACAATGGTTAAATAAGACTTCAGTGTTATGAGCTTAGTTAAGTGTTAAGTGGAGATGCCTTACTACGGGTACCGTGAAGGGGATCCAGGATCCGACTCGAGCGGGGGTGGTTCGGAGTCTGATGGGGGTGAGTCTCATTCAGAGGGGGGCATGAGCTCTGAGTATTCGAACGAGCAAAGCCTCCCGTTTCCTGGATTCACCCCTGTTGCACTGCGGTACCTCACGCAGGACACCCGGCCGCGGAGTTGGTGTTTGAAGCTGATTACCAATCCATATCCTTTTCAATATTTTATTTTGATGTTTTTGTAAGTATGGGAAGTGTTTTGAATTGATTACTTAATAATATTATATTGGTTTTATGGGTTTATACACAAAACTGTGATGCGACGCGATGCGATGCGTTTTTTTATTACTCAGCAAGAAATTCGCATCGTATCGCATCGCATCGCGGTTTTGTGTACAAGCCCTGTAAGTTTGAACTATATTAATGTGTGCCAATTAATGTAGTAAGAAATTTTCCAACCGAAAAAACAAAGTAATATTGAGAGAAATAAATTCAAAATGCATAGATGTGTATCCGAATTACTGATCTTCAACAATATAACTAGAAACTGGAATACGTATTTATTGTATACATAAACAACACAACATAATTGGACGACGTAAAATAAATAAGCAAATATAATTTTAGGAATATGAATATTTATTTGTGAGAAATATATATAAATTAGTAGGTAGCAGTTCACTGCTGTGTAGTGTCGGCTTAGAATAGCATTACCCCATTTCTACCGGTGGGTGAACGTAAGGGGTGCCTAACGGTATTGGGGCTTTTAAGGGATTTTTGGGCGATGCGGTTGGAGACCCATCACTAACAACCTTTATTTTACCATCTTTTCCCCACTCACATTTCCAAAAGAGGCTGAGGAATTTCTAATTCCTTAGCTCTGGCTACCCCTTCTAAGGATTTATAGCCGTGAGTATATGTATGTATGTAGAATTGAAAACTCTTTATGTACATCACAGATAAAGATTTTTTACATATTATTTATTAAATAGAAGTACAATTAGCGGTCTTATTGCTTAAAGCAATCTCCTTAAGGCTTATGATAATGATAATGACTATGTAGAGGTGAAATTGTTAAAGAAGGAACAACTGTCAGTACATCTCTACACTCCGAGCTCAAACAAACTTCAAATAATCTAGTTATATTTGAGCATATTTTATACCACTGTACTTATTTTGTACATAGAACATATCAAGTACATATTTCTAAAATGCATGTGCGTATGAGCATGTAAGAAAATATTGATGGATGTGAACGAAGCTAAAGAGATATGCCAATATCGTACAAAGTGGCGATCAATAGTCTCTGCCTACCCAAGGGGAACTAACGGCATGAGAATATGTATGTATGTAGCATATCAAGAAGCCTCTTAATAAGCCAGCATTTTGCTGAATCCTATTATTCAAACAGCTTAGTTTAGTAAATTTTATGAGAAAACCGTAAATCTGAATCCCAAAGGAGTTGGCCCATATCATTACATCTCATTAGATTCCTAGAACTTTGTTAATATAGACCTAAATCTTAGGCCGAATCTTGCGGCTGTAGTTTCTAACTTCCATGGTAATTACAAAACTAATTAAAGTTACAAGATTTTATCAATGATTTTATGTTCATTAGTAGTACGTTAAGGAGCAATAACATTTATGATACCGTGATAGATCAGTGGTTAGAACACCGCTTATCTTGCAGAAAATGAGTGTTAAAATTTCGGGTTAATTCATCATGGTTGTTAACGATGAGGGAAAATGTCATGAGGAAACCCACATGGCTAAGTTGTATTTAGTCATGCGACAGTGTATTCGTACAATACGGCGTTAGGTCTGTCCCCTGTCACGTGAATACCCTGTCCTAGAAAAACATACTTTTGTGATTTATTTTTACATTGTCCTGAAACAGCCTAAAACAATATCTTCAATTAAATTAAAGTACCCATCACCAAAAATCTATATTTCACCACCTATTCCCCACGCACCTTCCAAAAGTGGCTGAGGAATTTCTAATTCCTTAGCTCTGGCTACCCCTTTCTTGGGATTTATTGCCGTGAGTATATGTATGTATGTAAATAAAAGTAAAATGGAAACCTCTACCGATAGTTCCAGGATGTTATACGACACGCAACTTTTGTAAAATTACATACATATATACTCACGGATATATGCCCCAATACTCTTAGTCGCCCCTTACGATCACGTGTTTTTCTAAGCCGACACTACACAGCTTTAAAATTATAGCTAACATGTTTAAGCTTTTCTCCGATTATTTTAATCACATTACATAACCTATGAATGCAAAGTTATCGAAACCATTCTTAATTAAAGAATTTGTGCTAAATTGAAGCTTAAACTTGAAATATTAATATTCAAATTACGATCAAAATGTACAACGGAAGTTTCCTAAATTAAACAACTGAAACAAATTTTTGACAGCTCCCGAAACATTTTCATTCCGCCATCATTCCAATACGAATAGCGATCGTATTTTTTACCTTTACATTTAATTAATTTAAAATAAAATGACGGAGGGAGTTAGTTGAAGAGAATATAAAATTGGATCTGTCAAATTCTAATGTGGGAAATTAGAAGGAGGACAATTCTTTTATTATGTAATTCCAACTGCGTGTGCAGATTGGTTCGGAAAAGTTTATTGAATTATTTGAAATTTCATCTATAGATATACAAATAAATTTTATATACATACATACATATACTTGCAGTTATACATTTAAAAAAAGCCAGCGCTTTGGAAATTGAAATTTTTCTGCCACTTTTGGAATTTGATTGAGAAATTGAGTATAAATTGAAAGGGTGATAAAGACATCGAAAAAAGAGTGAAATGGGTAATGCCGTAAATAAATCTGCAATAGTCGGTGTCAATTATATTATAAAGACACCAATGTCTAGAAAAGTGCAATGGGCAGAACATGATGTCGGTCTAGTTCCATATGTATAGCAGCTAAATTTCGGTGTGGGGATGGGAAGAAGAAGTGTGGGAGCTGATTGAATGCAGTAAAGACGAGGTCCCACACAGAAAGTGTTATGTAAGGTCATGTAATCTAGTGAATAATTGTGTAATTTGTGAAATTTGCGTTGAGATGTTACTAACAAAGTCTCAGACTTTCAGTTTCGTTCTTTTAGCCAGTTTCGTACCTAATAGAATTATACTTCTATATAAGAACATAACTCTGGAAAAATAAATCTACACAAAATCTATGTGACCTTGTTACTGTCTCATTACCAATAGCATAGACCTTGATATTGAAACCCAAGGTATGTTAATTACGGAGCAACAATAAATAAATAATCTCGTAATGTATTTTGAATCATGATCCGTTCTGACTCCGACACATCTGGCTGTTCATAAAATTGTTTAATAATAAATAAACATTCGCTCACGCTGGCTGTCTTCCAGAAAGAATGAGCGATAAATTAAAATACAGTTTATTCTGTTCCCGTTTAGAATGGTGCAAGAAAACATATACATTGCAACTGGATCATTATGACATGGTGGTTATGATGAGACGAAATAACATTTGAAAATATCGCTTTCAGTTTTTTGTCATTGAAGATATATAAGTGTGATAATGCAAAAGTATCAAAAAGGGAAATAATAATGGTTCCGAAAAATAAATGAATCTCCAACTACATCTGTCCGACTATTACACTAATAAACCAGCGTTTTAATCAATTACCGACAAAAAACCAAAAAAAAAACCGAAAAAAATATTTAACAAACACCTTTGAACAGGATCAAATTACATTTTTACTTACAAAAATATTTAACTTCAAATAATAAAACTAAACTTCCGAATAAAATACTGAACCTCCGACATATTTATTCGTTGGGGGGTTGGGGGTTCTAAAGCCCCCTGCAGGTGAAGAAAAGCTCGGTTACATTTAGCTAGGTTAGGTTAGGTTATGTATAAAACTAGCGAGCGAAGCGCAGCGGAGCGAGCACCTTAAATGCATAATCCCTATGAAATATGTAGTGTAATTTATAAATAACTTTTAGGCAAGTAGAATTAAAAATTACAAAGCATTGTTTTCAGTAGAACATAATTTTACTTGGTAGAAAAGTATTGTGGTAATAAACAGAAATATAAATTTTTCAAAGATTTAAGTATGTCATTCGGTCGTTTCGTAATTTTTACTCGGACAAAAGTGGTCGGATATTGAGTATTTTAGGCAGTAAATTTAATATTTTTTGAAAGGACAATTTTTATTTTATTATCGGAACTTTTATTACTACCCATTAAAAAATATTGACATTTCGACACACATATAGTATACCATTAGTTCCCATTGGGGTAAGTAGAGACTATCAATCGCCACAATGTTAAATCTACAATACAAGCTTCGTCTACATTCATCAATATTTTTATACAGCGTCTTTTATACCTTTCCATAGTCTTTTATACTTTTATAAGTGTTAGGATAACAATACCAAATCAATGACAAAACTCAGCACAAATAATATTCAAACGTGTGAAAATGAACACGGAGCTAATCCAAAAGTTAAACAAGATTAGTTTATTTCTACCTGGTATTCTCATTGCGAAGCCTTTGTATTTCAGAAGTGTCAATTGACAGTATGTAAATTAGCGGCCTGATAGCAAACAAGGTTTGAATAATTTTCATCATAACTAACAGAGGCATCCAATTGTGTTTCTGTACAAGGATTCGAATGAATTCACTTAATATTCTCGTCCACGGAGACTTATCATGGAAATATGACGAAAATGAAATATGGTGTGCCTCGCGAACGTTGTGCCATCCGTGTTTTGGAATTAGCATCAGCTTTGTACTCTCAAATATAGTCTATATGATCCGGAGTGTAAGATATAGAGTTTATAGTTTGTTTATATTCAAAATAACATAACATAAACATACATAAACGTTCACGCCGTTTTATCCCCGAAGGGGTTGGCAGAGGTACCAATACTCCTGAACTCACATGGCAAGCGCCATCTAGTTTCCAGAGAAGGTACCCACGTTTTGCTTAGACAGTGTACTCACGTGATAGGTGGCAGGCCTATCGCCGTTTTGTACGAATACACTGTCACATGACTAAGTACAACTCAGCCATGTGGGTTTCCTCACGATGTTTTCCCTCACCGTTAGCAACCATGATAAATTAACCACACATATGACTTTAGAAAAGACAAATTTGTGTAGGCCCGTCCCAGGATTGGAACTCACGCCCTTCGGTTTTTCGGGCGGGTGTTCTACCCACTGGACTATCATGTCGCTATAAATATTCAAAATAACGACATATTTTAATTTCGTATTATAACGTATTGTACTAGGACTTCAATGCAAATTCCGATTGAAATGAATTCAAATTCAAATTCTTTATTTGCATTCCACATGGTATATGATCTTACAAAGATAATTAAGTACCAATGTAGACCCTGTAGGGCATAGCAATATAAATCTAAATATAAATATAACTTAAAATTAACTTAAAATATTAATTAAAATCTTAAACTACACATATTGACTTAAAATTTAAACATAAAAACAAACATGAAAAGTAATAATACTGAGAACATAATATAATCCAAATTAACATAATATTCTCCAAATTAACATAATATCTCTACATTTCAGCCATGAAAGTAATTACTTCCATTATTTCAACAAAGAGCTCCTACTATATTATTTATTTATGTACTGACTTTCCAAAACAAAACAAAACAAGGCTCTAATCAATTAATATGGGTATTATTTATAATTATTATAATTATAAAATTCGTCTAAGGTATAAAAGATATTTTTTGTAAGTACTTCTTTTAATTGTTTTTTAAATTATATAATTGAGTTGAACGAGTTAGGTAAATCTCCGTCTTCTTACAATTTGTGCTGTGCTTTAATCCGCGCTCTAAATAAGAAACCGTTAAATGGTTCCTATTGACATCAACGGATAAATAGTTTATCGGTGATTATTCCTCAATCGTAAGTTCGATCACAACATGCGATCACTGTGCCAAATTTTGTTGAAATCGGTCGAGCCGTTCCAGAGGAGTTCGATCACAAAGAAGTGGCCTATCCGCGTATAAGAAGAACGTAGAAGATTAAAAGTATATACACCATACATATTACTTAGTAGATATCAAAAGAATATATCAGTGATGTATTAAATATTGCGATAAGAAGTTATAAAAAGTCGACACATGGACCTGTAGCCATTTCTTATTTTTATTTTGAAATGAAATACCAAACCGACTATTAAATATCCATTACTTACATAATTTTAAAGCAAAATTTACTTGTATACAACTGAATCTAGACATCGGCAAATCTCACCGCTCACTCGGACAATCATACTCAGAGTGTGGTTGATGCTGAAAATCATGCTTCAGTAATTCAGGACTTCAGAGATTTCATGTTTGGATACCGCTACGGGAATGAATATTGATGTTGGATTTTTGGTTTTGGAAGATTCTTATAAAAATACTCTTTATTAATGACTATAAATTGTACTATATCGCAGACGAAGCTCAAGAGGTTTGCCAGAATTGTACAAAGTGACGATTGATAGTCACTGCCTTCCCAATGGGAAATATCGGTGTGAATATTTGTTAATATTTAAATTAAAGAAGCAAAGCAAAAAAGAAACATACCACGCGTATTTTTGGAGTACAGCGTACTATTGAAATATATAAATGAAAAAAACTTACTTAAAATGCTGGTAATGCATGTTATTCAGAATAATGGACATGCTGTGTAGTGTCGGCTTAGAATAGCACTACCCCATTTCTTCCGGTGGGTGTACGTAAGAGGCGACTATCGGTATTGGGGCTATTAAGGAATTTTTGGGCGATGCTGTTGGAGTATATGTATGTATGTACATGACACAGTAGATCACTGAGCTGACCACGAGCACGGAAATAGGTTATACGTCTTACAGGCTACTACAGGCTATCGTACAAGACATGTTACGCGGTTAGGCAATTGTGGTTAACTCATATGCAATATAAACATTTGAGAAATATTTTAGTGCACTCAATTTTTTATCAAAGCATGGCATTTGCATATGAGATACTGAACATCATCAAATGGTTAATTGACGAGTCCTGGTTTTTTTAATATGGTAATGTATGGTTTATGGATAATGTGTAAAATAATACAGTTGCATTTTCTGTAAATCATAAATTTTGTGAGTAATTAATTAATAAGAAAAACCAAGTGACTTCGTCTTTATTTAATGAAGTGGTTTGACATAAGTTCTTTTAACTTCAGTCTTTTAGCTAACTAGCACTTACAAGTTAATGCAAACATTATTTACTAATTTAAACTTACGTACATATATTTGGTATTGGAAAAAAATGATATACTAGTTAGCATTGTCACTGTCACAATTCAAATGATTGAAAACTGAATCTCTCTGTCTCTAAAAGGGACCCTTTCAGAAAGAGTGTCCCCATGGCATACATATATACTAACATATTCTACATACATACATACATATTCTCACGCCGTTAGTTCCCATTAGGGTAGGCAGAGACAATCGGTCGCCACTTTGTACGATCCTGGCAAACCTCTCTGGCTTCGTTTACATCCATCAATCTTTTCATACATGCTCTTTTATTCTTCATAGTGCGGACACCTGCCTTTTTGGGCACATTTTCTATTTGATACAAATGTGTCCTCCGAGGTCGTCCTCTACTAACATTACCTTCCTCATACTATATCTACTAACATATTCTCTAGGCCATAAATCCCAAAGAGGAGGAGCCAGAGCTGTAGTGCTAATGAATTATCGTTGGTGATGGGTTTCTAACCGCCCCGCATCGCTCAAAAACCACTTAAAAAGCGTCATATTCTTAGTCGCCTCTTACGACACCCGTGGGTAAAAAGGGATAGTGACATTCTAAGCCGGTACTTCCAGCATTTATTTTGATTTACTGAAATGAAAACTGCTGGGTAGTGACATATAGTGGCTTAGAATGTCGCTACCCCTTTCTACCCACGGGTGTCGTAAGAGGCGACTAAGGGTATTGGGGCTTTTTATTGGATTTTTGGGCGATGCGGTTGGAGACCCATCACCAAAAATCTTTATTGTACCATCTTTTCCCCACTCAACTTCTAAAAGTGGCTGTGGAATTTATAATTCTTTGGCACTGTCTACCCCCATTAAGGAAATAATAGCCGTGTGTATATGTATGTATGAAATCGAAACTTAGCATAAAAAAATTCATTTCTCTTTACATTTTGTCGATGTCATAGTTTTAAAAGCTAATCGTATATATTCTTTTTGATATGCTTAGTACGAGTGGTTCCATTTCAAGCATTGCCAATAAAATTGCTTTGTTGCAAAAGACGTTGCCAATATTGTGAAACAAAATGAGAAGAATTTTATCGCACTAAGATATTTTATGCTATGAAACTGAAAGAGCGCTATTTATTCAAAGACTCGTCGTGGCTTTTAAGCTTTTGTTCTCAGCATTTTTCATTTAATTTTTCAATGGACTTGAGAGTACATTATATAAAAGATTTACAATGAAAAGAATTACAATATTTTTAATTTGAAATTTGTGCAAAAATATTTAATAATTACATTCCATATTGTATCAGGATCTTTTTCCTTGTAATCCATTTCCTAAAATTAGTATTATGGTATTGAAACGACCTAAAAATGTGGGTAAATAATTTACATGTAGCTGGCGAATATACATCACAATTATTTTTTTTATAACTTAGTAAAAGTAAACCAGATTATATTTAGCGCTACTTATCATGTTTTTTTTTTCCACAACCGTTTTTACATAATGTCTTCTCCTTGTAAAATCAAACGCCGACGCTGTATATCCACGAAGGGGTGGCAGAGGTACTATTACTTATGATCATCACAATAATACTTATGTCATCTGGTATACCAAGTACCCATGTTTCGCTTGGAACTACACATATATATATACAGTAGAACATAAAAGAAAAATAAAAGCATTGACACAAACGAATTGGAAAAAAATAATGAAAAAATATAGAATAATAATATAGAAAACAAAGTAATACACAGAACGTGCTACAAATCAAAGTAAGTTTTTTTTTTAATAACAACATAGATTGACCATATACTAAATATACAAAAAAAAAATATATAATAATTACAGTGTACAAATATACAGAAGACAAAGAATACGAATACATAACCATTGCAATATACAATAGAACACAAAAAGTAAATATAACATAAGTGACATATATTTTCACATACATATATAAACATATATGTTCACATACATATATAATATGATATTTATAATATAAAGATATCATACATGGTATGATTTATGGATAAAATGGGATAAAGGAGCACAATAATAAATGGGAGTCTGCAGTTAGGACATTGCGGGATGGGTTTTGCTGTACCAGCAAGTAATTTCTAAGCTTATGCCTAAAAGTTTCCTTACTGGATATATATTCACGCTGTTTTCCCTCACCGTTAACAACTATGGTAAATTAACCAAACATATCACTTTAACAGAAATAAATTGGTGTGGGCCTGATTCGAGATTTAAACCCACGCCCATCTGCATGATAGGCGGGTGATCCATCCACTGAGCTACCACAGTTGTTCCAACTTGTACTGACACCATTAATTCTTATTGGATTAAGGAAAGACTCACCACTCACCATTCATCAATATAGTTTTTCCTATAACAATTCCAATAAATAAAACGATCTGACATAAACGTGCGAACCAAACTTATTTTTCTTGTGAATCACAGCAAATAAATTCGGACTGTAAAAAATTGTGGTAATTCCGAAAGTTCCTTGAGGAAAGTGTCTCCGACTTTTTGGATGTTTGCCCAAACAGGAGATTGAACTGCGATAGACACGTTCCGGTCCTAGCTTGTCGGAATCTCAATGAACGATTACTTCTATAAGGACATAAACATAAAGTTTCACGCCGAATATCTTCGAAGGGGTTGGCAGAGGTACTAATACTTCTGAACATCACGTGACATTGTCACCTAGTGTTCAGAGTACCCACGTTTTGTATGGACAGTGTACTCACGTGATAGGGGGCAGGCCTATCGCCGTTAACAACCGTGACAAATTAACCACACATATGTCTTTAGAAAAGACAAATTGGTGTAAGCCCGACCCGGGATTTGAACACTAGTCGTTTGTACGATAACCGGTGTCCTACCCATTGAGCTATCACATCGTCCCATTGAGCTATCACGTCGTTCTATAGGAAGTTGACTACATCCAAACCTATACTCACGCCATTAGTTGAAATATGCGGTGTAAAAGATGATGGTGCAAAGACGGTAGAAAAAGGTATGTTAAGATGGTTAGGGCACAAACGTAGAATGGATGATTGTTAATTGTTAAAAGAAATTTATCGAGCCAATGTGGAAGGAGGACAACCTAGGATACATTTAGATAATGCCTTTTTAAGCACATATAGATTATCAATCGTACAAAGTGGCGATCAATTGCCTCTGTCTACCCTAATGGCAACTAACGGCATGAGTTTATGTAAGTATGTATTTATTATCGAAATAAGAAATACATTTATAGTCATCAACCAAAATTATACCAAAAAGAGATGAAATATCTTTCACTATTTTCATCAAATCATCAAACAACAACAGCGGAAAAACCACCGTGTATTGTTTGTATTGTTTTACTCAAAAAGACAGGTATTGATCTCCAACTCGGCAAAGTATTATCCTACTCTATACGTCATTCCCCTTTACTTCATAAACAATAGCAAAACCAAACAGCGTCGAGACAGCCACTTACACAATTCTGAAAAAAGTAACAACATGTATAGTAAAATGTTCAACATTTCCCGTGAAGAATTCTCAAGTTACAACATTGACGAATAGCAAAGCATATTTAAGAGATTACGAACAATAGAGCGAGCGAAGAAATGTGTCGGTATTGAGGGTGGTTTTAACAAAATGAATGCTCGTATAATGATCTATACAACTGAAAAAAGCTCTTCATTAAAAATGTAGGCTCTCGGCGTGTCTGGCTCTGGCCGTCGAGAAGTACTCGTTTGAAAACGAAGGACCTCCTATTCGCACTGACTGCATTGTTGTTTTCAAGGAATTCCTTTTGAAATATATTTCCCGGAATTTTCTGTAAAAAGCCATTCGTTTAGTTTTCCTAAAAGAGATACGGACAACGGAATAAAATAATAAAAAATGGTGGAATTCTATTTGTTGTTCTGTACCGATATAGAGACTCGTGGCATACAATGCAATAATACGTGCAAATGAGACAGTGCACGTCACGTTCTCCCTTGCACTTACACTGTTTATGGGTGATCTCACAAAGTTGTACGTGATCTCACAAACACACAGTCCCATAATGATTTATTGAAAGAAAACTTTGCTCGTACGCATCTCTGTAACAAAAAGATATTAAAGTGATGTTGTTTTTTACCTTTTTTGTGTCCATTAGAAGACCTTGTATTTTTAAAACCTTTGCGTTCTCTTCAGCTACCGCCTTATTTTATTTTGTTACTAGGCGCACAAGTGAAAACTTGAACCGTTTTTTTACCATTAGCCCAGTGAAATATGGAAAACTCAAAAATCCATACTAATATTATAAATGGGAAAGTGAGTTTGTTTGTTTGTTTGTTCCGCTTTCACGCCGTAAATACTGAACCGATTGCTTTGAAATTTTTCAGACGTGTAGTTAGAAGTCTAAATTAAATAATAGGGTACTTTTTATCCCGGAAAAAATATGTTCCCATGGGAAATCAAAAATATTGTTTGCTTACTAAATGCATTGGAGATGGCGCTGTGTATCGTTTAAAACAACGTAAAATATTGTAAACTAATATAAAAATCAAAATTTAGAAGCTTAATGGTACGGTAATGGATCCCCGAAAATAAGGAACTCCCGAGGGATGATGTACTATTTTTTCATCGTATACATTTTTTTTACATCTACTTATATTGCAAACGAATATTAACATGTCAATTTAGAAGCTAAATGAAACGACGACGATTCCTTGAAACTAAGGAATCCGCAAGAGTTCTCATAGGAACATCAAAAACCTTAACTCATATATGGCTCAATATATTGCAGCGATTATTTTTATCATCGATGGAATTCACATCAGACACTTTGTTAATGTTCATAATGGAAAGATGAAGGGGTTTCATCAATTTAAATGACAAATTTGTTTATCAATAGTAAGACTAATATGAAATAAAGCGTAATAAAAATTTGACACCGCCCCGGTAACGTCTCCGTGGCGTAGCGGTATAACTAACTACTATGAATATTTAATTAGAACTATTATGAATCAATCGTCCCGGGTTCGTATCTCAGGTAATTCAAGCTTTTTGTAAAAAAATGTTTTGTTAGCTTAAAATAACACTATATATAATAATAACAAGCACTATCCCTTCAATTTAGCGATTATTTTGGAAGGAGATCCACCACTAATCATCCCTATATTGCCGAGCAATCGCTGCAAGCTCTCCCACTATCACCAACGGTCAGTGTAGGGGGCAGCACCGGGCCGTCGCCGCAGCGCCAAACTACTATCCGTATCTGTACTTACTAAAGATATTCTCATTTCTGAACATAAAAACTTGGTATATTTGTTTCATGATTCTTATGAACAATTGAAAAGGAATTTTTGGAACTCAACCCCTAACGGGTTGATATAGCAAATGAAAGTTAATATAGAGTTTTTTTACATTTTATAATAAAACTTGGTGCGATTGAATTTATGAAATCCATCTATCAATCATTCATGAATATATGCTAACAACCATAAATTCCATAAAAGGGTAGCCATAGCTTCGGAGATTCTTCATCCAATTTTGGAAATATATTGATAAAAGATAGGTTAATAAAGGTTGTTAGTGATGGGTCACAAACTGCATCGCCCAACAATCACTTAAAAAGCCTCAATGTCCTTTATGTCATTTACAATGCCCGCGGGATTATAAATATAAAAAACAGAAGTTGAGATAGTGTTTCGGTATTTTGGTATTATGTAAACTGGATGCAAAAAATGAAGTCCACGCGGACGAAGTCGCGGGGCAAAAAGCTAGTATTCTATATTCTTCAAATTGGAAAACTCAAAAATATTCTATATTCTTCAAATTCTTAGTATATTTCTTGTCTTTATTGTACGTCTCATTTTTAAAAATAATACCTGATTACCTTTGAAATAAACTTGTGTTACGGAAATAGACTTATTTGTGATACCGTTAATAAAAAAAATATTGCATACCAAAAATAATTCAAATTCATCACAACAACATTCGTCCCACGAAAGCATTGCCTCAAACAGCAAAAGTTGCGCTTTGCCTCTAAAAATCCGTCCGCTGACAGTTTAAAATTGAAAAGTTAGAAAAAGGCAAATGCATCAACGTAAATTGTTACCGTGTCGTCACACAAAAAGGGTGCTTCGGACAACTAACATTGTCTTTGTAATGTTGTTTCTAACGTTTACTGGAAAACGCAGCCCAGCGATAACATAGCGTTTTACTCTTTCACAAACATTTTTTACAACCCCACGACCTTATCTCTTTCACACACGGCCTATAATTCATTGCAACAACGGGACATAACCCAGATTATTTTTTCGAAGCGTTACTCTCACAAAGAGTATTTCTGTTTCAGTATTTAGAGGAAATATTCGTTTAAAGAAGGTCGAACAAAATAATTTCGTATAGTATGGATTATTTCGGAAAGTAATAACTTTCTAAAGTGGGTTGTTAAATGGGGCTCCGCTGAGTAATTCCGTGGAACTATTTAGTGCAATGCACTTGGATACTCGTAGTTGTAATAAAACGAATAGTACAGGCCCCAGGCAAAGTGAATGAGGAACGCCTGAACTGAAAACTATTGCAAGACTCTTTTATGTACTTCGCTATTGTGTGCATGATTCATCAAGATGAAATATTTTTCTTTCACAACGTGATGAAAATTTAATTATATTTCTTTTGATTACATTTTAAATTGTGTTAGTTTGTGTGTTTTATTAATACAGATAGAATATGAATGAACAAAAACGTTCATATTAAAAAGTATCTGTATTCTAAGTTCTATTACTACTATTTGTTGTAGGAACCCTGAAAGATATAGTTATACGTAAAATTACAGATTATATATATTATAGCGTTATTTACGTAATCAGTAATGTAATCATTTGTTGTTAATTTTTCAATACATATTTCTCATACTTACCAATAGCGGCAGTTACAAACAGTTACAAAAATTATACTTATTAAATATTATATTCTACTTTTTACACCGCAAAGAGTGTATACAGCTAGGAAAACAAATTATTTTGCAATGAATCTTAATAACGTGTTAACTATAGTTTCTAACGAAGTCATAAAATGAACATCTTTAGTGATCAGATCAGATCTTACTATTATTAGATAACAAACAATACTCAGCTGTGTAGTGTCGGCATAGAATAGCACTACCCCATTTCTTCCGGTGGGTGTAAGTAAGAGGCGACTAACGGTATTAAGGCTATTAAGGGATTTTTGGGCAATGCGGTTGGAGACCCATCACCAATAACCTTTATTTCACCATCTTTACCCCACTCTACTTTCCAAAAGTGGCTGAGGAATTTCTAATTCCTTAGCTCTGGCTACCCCTTCTAGGGATTTAGAGCCGTGAGTATATGTATGTATGTACAAACAAACGTGATAGCTCATTCCCGGGTCGGGCCTACACGGGTCTTTTCTAAAGTTATATGTGTGGTTAATTTATTATGGTTGTTAACGGTGAGGGAAAACATCGTGAGGAAGCCCAAATGGCTAAGTAGTACTTTGTCATGTGACAGTGAATTCGTACAAAACCGCGATAACCTGCCCCCTATCACGTGATATTACTGTCCAGGCAAAACGTGGGTACTCTGAGCACCAGGTGAAATTGTCACATGATGTTCAGTAGTACCTCAAGTATTAGTACCTCTGCCAACCCTTTCGGGGATATACGGTGTGAACGTTTGAGACATAAAAATAATGCATCTTCATAAACATACTAAACAATAATTTAAAAGTAACTCAGAAACGAGGACTCACTACATAGGCTGGTTTATTAATTTATGAAGCCATTAAAGGTTAAAGTGAGGGCGAGCTCAGTACGGGTCATTAGTGGTAAAAGGGTAAGCAAAAATAGCTCAATGACTGTTGTCGTTAAAATAAACTTCTTGTTAAGTGACACTGAAATTTTTTACTTTTAACGCCAAGCGCTTTGATCTTTATTGGCACAAGTGACCTAGCAATATTTTATTTTTGAACTTTTGGAATTTACCGTTTGAACGTAAGGCTCAGAGCTCAAACGTAGAAATTTTGCAGCCATTTTCGGTCTGTATCGCCCAACTGTCACTGAAAACATGATTTTTGAATATACTTATCTGGTAGTATTTGTTATATAGCTGTTGTTGTGGCTTAGAATATAGGTAGTGCAACCTTTTTCCCCCGTGGTATCAGTAGAATCTTGTAATGGTGTTGAGCCTCTTAATCTTATTATCAACATCTTTTTCCGTTATATTTATTACTGCTCAAAATGAGAATTATTGTTACATTAGATAACGGTTATATTTTATATCTGGTATTGAATTATTTATTTATATTTTATACAAAAACAACCTTTTCTTATTTGTTCCAAAACACTTGTTTTTAAACCCATTCTTGGGCAAAAAAATATGAAGCTGGATTAATAACATTATTTTTTTATCATAACAAGAAAAACAAAACTTATTAGATCCAAAAACTAAACAAAAACATTAAAATGTGCGCCCACAAATGTTTCTCGTAGTGTGTAAGGCAAATATATAGCTAAATAATATTTTTACAGCTGTGTTCTAGCTCCTCCCTCTGCTGCCTCCGTGGTCTCGCGGTTAAGCGCTTGGTTTCAAGTATTTAATTTAAATTTAATTTGTAAGATTGAACCCAGTCCGGAAGGATATTCCAGGCTTGAATCACCTGATTATCCGAAAATTAAGATGATTCCGTGCTTCGGAGGGCACGTTAAGCCATTGGTACCGGCTACTATTACGGTAGTAGTTGTTAGTCTGCCAACCCGCAATTGGCCAGCGTGGTGGACTATGGCCAAATCACTCTATATAGGGGCGGCTCGAGCCCCTTGGTGGGGAAATATATGGGCTGTGAGATGATGATATGTACTAGTGGCTTAGAATATCAATTGTCCATTTTTTTTTCGCGAGTGGCGTACCAGGTCACATAGAGTATTTGGGACTTTATGTGATTTTTCTCGCAATCTATTCCTTACTCAACTTTCAAATATATCTGAGAAATTTAAATTCTCTTGTTTTGGCAGTACTTTTTTTGGTTTTTTAGCCGTGAGTGTATCTTATTATAACGTTAGCAAAACTAAACATTATTATATGAAATTCACGTGTCACAGTGTTTGCCACCAAACAAATCGGCTGAACCAATTTAAATGAAATATTGAAATCACATTCAGTAAGTCTAAGAATAGGTTTGTATTTATTTATATATTTAGCGACATGATAGTCCAGTGGGTAGAACACGAACACGCCCGAAAAACAGAAGGGCGTGAGTTCCAATCCTGGGACGGGCCTACACCAATTTGTCTTTTCTAAAGTCATATGTGTGGTTAATTTATCATGATTGCTAACGGTGAGGGAAAACATCGTGAGGAAACCCACATGGCTGAGTTGTACTTAGTCATTTGACAGTGTATTCGTACAAAACGGCGATAGGCCTGCCCCCTATCATGTGAGTACACTGTCTAAGCAAAACGTGCGTACCTTCTCTGGAAACTAGATGGCGCTTGCCATGAGAGTTCAGGAGTATTGGTACCTCTGCCAACCCCTTCGGGGATAAACGTGAACGTTTATGTTATGTTATGTTATGTTTTATTTATTTATTCTTCTATGTAATAAGGGTTCTACAGTGTACACCCCTTATTTTTTTTATTGATTTTAAATTCTCTAGAAATAATTTATATGACAAAGCAACGTTTGCCGGGTTAGCTAGCAACTAATAAAATGTATAAGTTTAAACGCGTGTGAGCAAAAAATTACTTAAAAAATATTTACTAGAGTTTTTTTTTTCAAAAACGAGACTGTGCAGGTGTGCAGCATAGTTCAGGTATTCAATAAAATAAAAGCAAAATGGAAAATGCTCATACTCGTGTTGATAAGGGTTTTAGAGTAGTGCATGTAACGAAGTTGGCGGAGCTCATTTGCCACAATTTACATGCGGGTGCACGCTCCACTGTTTGCGAGCTACGTTCGACTTGAGGGAGCCTCGTATTAGTCATATCGTATTAGTTGCTTACCTGTATTTCTATCAAATTTACGGATAATTAACTTTTAGGAATGGTTTTATATGAAAGTAAGCTTGTTTATAACAATTAGCGAGCTATGTGAATAATAACACATATTATTCACATAGCTCGCTAATTGTTATAAACAAGCTTACTTTCATATAAAACCATTCCTAACCTGCAAATTTTAACTTTTATTTTCCCCTTTTGGATTTGAATGCTGATCTTGGGGTATTTTGGTGCGTAGATTACGAATATGTACTTGGTTTTTTTCTATCACCCTCAGTTTTTTGAAAAATCCCTACTTTGTAAAATTGAAAAAAAACACGACTTTATTTGAGTATTTATTTTTTATTACAATTAAGAAACAATTACATGACTTTAAAACATTAAAAATATATTTGGGGGACAATAAAAAAATAAATAAAAATATCAAATACTTTTGTGGTATCTTGCTTTTTTTCACTGAAGCTCCGATTGTGAGATTTTCGCTTGAAATTGCGACTTGCATCATCTCGCTTTAACAGCCAACAATAGTCTGCCATCATTGTTTTATTCCACTTTCCCTGATAGCGACGTTCCATCTCCTTCAAATCCTGGTGAAATCTTTCGCCTTGATCTTCACTTACAGCTCCCAAGTTATCAGGAAAGTAGTTCAAATGTGAATTAAGGAAATGAAGTTTAATGCTCATCGAACATCCCATTTTTCCGTAATTTTCAATCATTTTCTCCACAATTTCTTCATAATTTGGGCTTTTGTGGTTTCCTAGGAAATGTCTTACTACTTCCTTAAAAGATTTCCAAGCTTCTAACTCAATTTCACTCAATTTTTCATCGAAAGCTGTATCTTTCATCAATTTTCTTATGTCCGGACCAACGAATATACCTTCTTTCAGTTTAGCTTCAGAGAGAGACGGAAATATTTGGTGTAGATATTTAAAACCTTCTCCTTCTTTGTTTAGCGCCTTTACAAATTGTTTTATCATCCCCAGTTTTATGTGTAAAGGGGGTAGCAAAACTTTGTTTCGGGGGACTAAATTGTCTCTCACAACATTTTTTGTTCCAGGGACCAATTCAGTCCTCGGTGGCCACTCTTTCTTAGTCCAATGTTGTTCTCTGTTTCGACTATCCCACTCGCAGAAAAAACAAGGGTACTTCGTATAGCCACCTTGTTGACCGAGCAGCATACTTATAACTTTCAGATCTCCACAGACCGTCCAACCGTGTTCTTCGTACTTTATTCTATCTAACACATTTTTCAAGTTGTCGTAGCATTCTTTCATATGTACAGAATGGGCGACTGGCAATGAAGCGTACTTATTGCCATTATGCAAAAGGACTGCTTTCAAACTTCGTTTTGAGGAGTCTATGAACAACCTCCATTCGCTTGCGTCATATTCGATGTTAAACATTTTCACTAAGCCTGGAATGTCTTCACAATACACTAGATCACTAGCTTCAGCAAAATGTGGTACAAAGTCTTTTTCTCTGTTGCGATACCAAGAAAATGTAGTGCCAGGAGCAAGCATATTCTTTTCAGATAGTCTTGAACCGAGGAGCTCAGCTGTATCTTTTGGCAGATTTAGATCTCTAGTTAAATCGTTCAGTTCTGATTGTGAAAATAATTGTGTTCCACTTGTACTTGGTTCAAATTCAGCATCAGTTTGAGATACCTCTTCGACTTCACTGTCACTGTCTTCAGCTTGCAATGATTCCAAGTATGGCGGTGATGGCGGTGCAACGTTCTGGTCGCGAAGCACAGCGGGTGTTACTGATTGCAATGTTGGATATACAATGTCTTTTTTCGTTTTTGAATTGTAGCCTGTAGTCTTGCAGCAGCAAAAATAACAATCTTCAGCATGGTTCTGAGGTTCTCTCCATACCACAGGCGATAGGAGATCAAAGGTATTGTTCTTTCCTTTTGACCACTTTCGAAGTTCACGAACGCACGTCGTACAAACTTTATGTGGGACCCACGACTTCTATCTATCTTGATTGGCAATTGTTAGGCCAAAATACATATTGTAAACATTACTTATGAATTCAGTAATGTTATGCTGCTGTTTTCTCAGCATAAACTGCCCACAAATGTAGCAAAAATTGTCCGGAGAGTTTAAACACTTTCGCGATGACATTTTTCAAGTGAGCGTTATGAATTGCACAGAAGTACTGATTTGTAGAAAAAATTATATTGCTATTTATACAAAAAATATATCATCTACCTTCATTAACTCTTTTCTAACGATTTAAGTGAATTTTTATAAAAAAAACATTAAGTCTACTAGAAACGAGGTATTTAGCAAATGACTCAAAAATCCTATTTTTTTTATAATAAAGGTATGTCACTTAGTTAATTAAGTTTTATTTAACTAATTTTATATTTATTAGAACTCATTAATTAGTGTCTAATGCATTCAGTGCATTTTTTGTTTAATTCGAATCGATTTAAATAAAATATTATTTAAAAACTAGGAAGGCCTAGGTAATTTTGGAAAAATTAAACGATGCTAAATAACTAAAAAACCTGACGTGATGGAATTTTTTAAATATTTTTCCTGTAATCAGCGCCCCAAAATCTATCCAAATCAGTTATCAAAACTGAAAGGGGAAAACCATTGCAGACCTGTGAACTAATGAAACTTAACTTGGTTTTGTTAAAACTATAACCGAATTAGATATTTAATTTGGTAGCCAAGGATGTAATGGCTAGGACGGTAAATTGTATTTGTCTGTATCATTGCATTGCTTGTTTTGCTGTGTAGTGTCGGCTTAGAATAGAACTACCCCATTTCTTCCGGTGGGTGTACGTAAGAGGCGACTAACGGTATTGGGGTTTTTAAGGGATTTTTGGGCGATGCTGTTGGAGAGTATATTTTCTACTAATACCCTGTCACAGGACTAAATAAGTTTAACACAGAACGTGCATTACATAAGAATGTGTTTTTTTTAACAGTTATCAATAACCATAACGTTGATAAATAAACTACACATACGAATTTAGAAGAAAATAATTAGCGTCGGCCTGACATAGGGTTCAAACCCACACTCTTAGCATTAGCAGCGGTGTCATTTTTCTCTTAACTACCAAGGAAACTGAATACATAACGTAGTCCTTGCCGGGTTCAAATATTGTGTCTGGTATGGACAAAGTCTGCAAATGAAATAATGTTTTTCTCACTGCACTACCCATGTCATTTTTATTAGGGTTCCGTAGCCAAATGGCAAAAACGGGACCCTTATAGATTCGTCATGTCTGTCTGTCCGTCCGTCCGTCCGTATGTCACAGCCAGTTTATTCCGAAACTATAAGTACTACATTATTGAAAATTGGTGCGTAGATGTATTCTGTAAACCGCATTAAGATTTTAAAATAAAATCTGAAAAAAATAGCAAAATTTTTAGGGTTCCCCATACATAGAACTGAAACTCAAAATTTTTTTTTTCATTAAACCTATACGTGTGGAGTATCTATCAAAAGGTATTTGAAAATGATGTTGAGGTTTCTTATATCATTTTTTTCAAAACTGAATAGTTTGCGCGAGAGACTTTTCCAAAGTGGTAAAATGTGTGTCCCCCCCCCCGTAACTTCTAAAATATGGGCATGATAAAACTGAAAATAATATATGATGTGTATTACTATACAAACTACTAACGAAAATTGGTTTGAATGAGATCTAGCCAGTAGTTCTATTTTTAAACGTCATTAATCAAATTACTTACCTAACTTTTTGCTTTGTATTAATAACGGTAACAGGTATGACGCTATTCACAAAATATTGAGTTGTATATTTACTTTTAAAATAATTAATAAAATAAAAATAAAATAAATAATTAAGGGAGCTCCCATACAAGAAACGTGAAAAAAAAGGTTATAATATTATAGTGTCTAATGTTGTATGGATAATGGTACGGAACCCTCCGTGCGCGAGTCCGACTCGCACTTGGCCGGTTTTTTTAGATCTAGCTAAGTAATAAAATAACTATGCTTTATTAGTAGTGCATTATTCAAGATTGTTAACGGTAAGGATTTAAATCGTGAGGAAACCTACACAGCTAGGCTGAACTTGTTGAGTCATGTGATAGAGTACTCGTGAAAAGTAGAAATAGATCTAGAACCTGCCTTATTACGAGGACAGTGCGCCCTCACAAAACATTGGTACTGTGAACAGCATGGAACACAAATGTCATATCATATCATGTACATAGTTATTAGAACTTTTGCCACCCCTTAGAGCATATACGTGAACATGTAAGTTGATGTGATTTGTAAAGCATTACGGTTTTGAGAATATTTGTCTTCAAAATATACAGTTGGTAGAGAATCCAAACACTTTAATGTCCTGTCAGACCGCGTCTTAGAATCTCTAACAGCAGTGCATAATGCTGTTTTGGTTGCGACACTGATTTATTGCAGTTTGGGTTTGCTTTGGCGGGGAAATCTTGGGAGCAGAGTTCCAATGCGTTAGATATTTTTCGTCGTCTTACAAAGCTCTTTAAGAGTTCAGACTTATTAACTAAACTACATAAAGTATTTATTTGTTTTACGTAGGACTAAATTAATCAACCATGTAATTATATATGTTTATTAAAATATTAGATTTTTTAAACGGCTTTTGGTTACAATTATTGATAGTTAATTTGTGGCTGTAATTGTAAATGTGTATTCCTATTGTAATAAAATAAAATAGTGTGTTTTCAAAAAGCTCGTCACATACAAAATTCTTGTGTCACAGTGTTAGTTACTAAACTTCTGGAAATGGTTTGACTGATTGCCATGAAATTTCATTTCTAAATGAGAAATCTTTTTTACTTTTCATAATGGCAGGAGAGGTCAGATTCGTTTATTTTTATGATTATTATCTACACAAAATAACATTTGTCAGGTCTGGCAATTTCTCTATGAGCACCTACCTAGCTAAAGTGATTTGCTAAAGATCCACCGCTGTAGCCTAGCGCAGATATGACCGTAATGGTAGCCTAAATAGACGTTCTTTCTTGACATGCACATCGTAGCATTCCAACAAATATAATCACGTAATTTAACCTACAATATCCTATCAAACTAATGGTTTACTAGACTAATGTAAATTTTAGCCCAACCTCTGAGACTCGAGACCCCGGGTCGAGAGCCTTACGTTCTACTAATACATAAAAACATATACTTATTTTATTTTTTATTTATTTTTATTAGGAACATCAACAGCGACATAAGTAATAATACACAGTTAATAATAGAAATCAAGTAAGGCCAATGACAGATGTACAGAAAACATATCTAACAATAATTTAAAAAATTATTTATAAAAATTTGTATGTTGTAAATTAAATTTTTGTGTAAGATAAACCTATTATAGAATAAGTTAATTTTTAGATTTAAGATTCTTTTCTTGGTTTTGCACCACATATCAAACTGCTATGTTCACTTACTATTATTCTGCCTACACAGTCCCCCACGATACAGGTTTTACCTAGTGTAGGGGACACCGATCACACTTAGTATTATAAACTCTCACCTAAAGCCTACTTTTTAAGATATTTTTATGATGTTCCTATGTAAATGTATGTAAGGTTTTAATTGGTGTAATAAATATTTTTTTCATTTTCATTTTTTCATTTTTCAATAATCTTGTTTTTAAGTTACATTTGAGTTTCAACACATGTTTTTTTTATAGCAAGTAACTCTAACAAATACATACAATTTTAAGAGGAAATAAAATATTTATTAACAACAATATTTAAAGCAAAATTATTTTGATCCACGATATCTCAAGGGTGTGTGTATGTGCATGTGTGTGTATATGTGTGTGTGTGTGTGTGTAAAACGAATAAAAATCTGTGACATACATAAAGGCATATAAGAATGTATGTGTTATTAAAATTATACTCATAATATAATATGTATTTTAAGAATTAAAAAGTACGTCCATTTCAGCTTTCCTGAATGCGCATCTACTTAGATTAAATAGATCTAAATCATGGAAGTTTTTATTATATTCGGATAAAATACGACTAAAAGGAGCGTTCTGTGAGTAGTTAGTTCTGGAAATTGGTACGGAGAACAAACTATTTATGGTATGGCGAGTCCTATATGATGGCGTGTTAAGTCCAACCTGTGCAAGTAAGTTTGGGTTATCCAAACGACCATGTATTATATCATGTAGAACGGTTAGGTCAGTTAAAATACGGCGATCCTCTAATCTTAACATTTTATGAAATTTACAACTCATTTCGTAACACTTATGGAAGTTCTTAGTTTTAAAATTTAAGTGTCGTACAAAAATATGTTGTATTCTTTCAATCATATGCTTGTACTTAGTGTACTGAGGGGACCAAACACTTGAGGCGAACTCCAGAATACTGCGAAGATAGGCATAATAAACCGTCTGTACACATTTAGGGTCTTTAAACGTTTCACAAGTCCTCATTACAAAGCCCAGATTTTTGTATGCACGATTAGTGATATCAACAATGTGTTGTTCAAAAGTAAGCTTTGAATCTAAAGTAACGCCGAGGTCTTTTACTGCATTAACTCTCCGGATAGGCTGTTTATTAATATAGTAAGTATTAATGATGGGTTTATTACTTCGTGAAAAAGTAATTTGCACGCATTTTGACACATTTATATCTATTCTCATCATCATATATACTCACGGATATAAATCCCTAGAAGGGGTAGCCAGAACTAAGGAATTAGAAATTCTCAGCCACTTTTGGAAGTTAAGTTTAATACATAATGAGTGCAGTTTTTAAACGGTTTTATTTAGCTCACCCCGTTTGTTTCTTTATTCTTGGGTCAAATTTAGTAATCCAAATTTCACCCTCTTCCTATCAACCGATTAATCTGAAATTTTCTATACACTTTGGATTTTGGTGACAATACAATTATATTTATTCATTATCATTATAAATTCAAGATGGCCGCCACTACAAAATGGCGGATAATTTAGGTTTTATTTATACCATCAATATGGGTATCAAATGAAAGGGCTCAACAAGCAGAATACAATAATAAAAAAAACGAAACCCAAGATGGCGGCCGCTACAAAATGGCGGATAACGTAGGTTTTATCAATCCCATCAATATGGGTATCAAATGAATGTGCTGAACCAGTAGAATACAATGTACTATATAAAATTAAAATCCAAGATGGCGGCCTCTACAAAATGGCGGATAACTTAGGTTTTATTTCAATCCCATCAACATGGGTATCAAATGAAAGGTCTCACCAAGTAGAATACAATTTACTATGCAAAATTAAAATCTCAGATGGTCGCCATACAGTGCACTATACCAAATCAATATTTTATATGGGTGCAGCCACTAAATGGCATATAATAATAAGATTTAAATTTAGAAAAGAAGAATGTTGCCTTTAATACTATCATCTTCTACAATACATAAAATGCAGGGCAGCACTGTGGATTACGCAGTCGTATACTTAGGTGCGAAACTGTTTGAAGAAGGTCAAGCCTACGTGGCTCTTAGAAGAGTCAGATCTTTGCAGGGACTACGTATAGAGGAGTTGGACTGCAATAAAATAACGGGCAAGACACCTTGCAACAATGAAGCACTATATGAATTAAACAGAATGCGAAATAAAAACTAAAAACTAGAAAATAAAAATAGGTAAAAAAACTTTTTAAGTTAAACGGTTTTATTATTAACATACAGAGAAATGTTTAAGATAAATGTACTAAAAACCTAAAAATAATAATAAAATAGATACAGTCGTGGGAATTATATACATATGCATAGACTAGACTAAAATAAAACCGTGGGGCACGTCAATTGTCTACAAATTATCGACTTAATGTGCGATAGAAGAAACGTTTAATTCGTCCTTGGGCAGTTGGCCCGCAGACGGTGAGGAAATTACTTACTATTTTCTTGCTCATGGAAATTCGAATAGTCATACACTCCATGTAAATAAAAGACACGTTTCAACTAGTTTCTCGTTGGAAATTTACACTGCTGGCTGGCGATGAATCGGATTACTGCTTGCAGTTTGTCTTTAATCGACAAAACATGTGATAAAAGTACTACTCGCTCAACACTATGAAACCCTAAAACTCGCTTATAATCGAGCTTGCTAGCTTGTTTCCACATTCTGCCCTATTTATCACATGTCCATCGTTGTCGGTTGAACAACTGCCCAATTTTAGTGTAACATTACAAAACAAACATTTTAATCAACGATTGAAGACAATTGACGTGCCCCACGGTTTTATTTTAGTCTAGTCTATGCATATGTATATAATTCCCACGACTGTATCTATTTTATTATTATTTTTAGGTTTTTAGTACATTTATCTTAAACATTTCTCTGTATGTTAATAATAAAACCGTTTAACTTAAAAAGTTTTTTTACCTATTTTTTTCTATTTAGGAACAGAATGGTTAGAGTGTTAACATAAGCCGAATACAACTAAAGCTAATGACGAGCCACATTGTGATGGCCGGTATTATTACAGGTCAAATAATGGCGGCCCATTTAAGGAGCCCCTTTATACAAACGGTGATGAATAAGCTGTTTTGTTGCTTGGCTCGAAGGAAAAAATAATTTTCTCCGCGGAAAAAGGTCGTCGTCAATTAATAACTTCTTATTAATTCTGGGAAAGATGTGGGAAAGGACATTATGGAAAGGGATAGTTTAAATAGCATTTTTTCTAGTTCAGTTGAGGAACTGTTTGTTTAGGTAAAATACTTAATTTTTTGCTAAACTTTACTTTTTTTCTATTCGATATATCGCAGCCTAGTCCTGCTGGTTAATTTAAGGTCTGTTATTTATATTAAATGTATGAAACTTGTTTCTAATATGGAAAAACTTTTTCGCTCGTTTCGTGGGTACACTGTTTCAAAACTTACATAATTAAACTTTTTCGGGTTTATAAACATAGCTCGGAACTTTATATGGCATAGTATTGTGTGATGGTTTGTTTAAGGAATATGATCGCCAGTAAAACATGTTCAAATTTGTGCTTCAAAAACGAACTTACAAAGAGTTATACGTAGACTGTTTAATCCGCTGTAAAAATTTTGGAAACCTATTATATTTGTTACCGAAAAATCGATTCAACAAGGTTGTGTTTGAGTTTTATATTCCTTTATTATTCATTTTCATATTTTTAACAGTATGAGACGTGCTATAATAATTTACTTCATTTGATAAAATATTTTTTCATCCTATATACATACCTCGACGACTGTGTCCTCCGAGGACGAAATCGGAGGACACATTTGGATCAAATAGAAAATGTGCTCAAAAAGGCAGGTGTCCGAAGTACGAAGAATAAAAGAGCATGTATGAAAAGATTGATGGATGTGAATGAAGCTAGAGAGGTTTGCCAGGATCGTACAAGGTGGCGATCGATAGTCTCTGCCTACCCCAATGGGAACTAATGGCGTGAGAATATGTATGTATGTATGTACATACATACATTTACAGCTACAAATTCATTTTTGAGCCACTTTTGGAAAGCTACATAAACATAACATAAACGTTCACGCCGTTTATCCCCGAAGGGGTTGGCAGAGGTACCAATACTCCTGAACTCACATGGCAAGCGCCATCTAGTTTCCAGAGAAGGTACCCACGTTTTGCTTAGACAGTGTACTCACGTGATAGGGGGCAGGCCTATCGCCGTTTTGTACGAATACACTGTCACATGACTAAGTACAACTCAGCTATGTGGGTTTCCTCACGATGTTTTCCCTCACCGTTAGCAACCATGATAAATTAACCACACATATGACTTTAGAAAAGACAAATTGGTGTAGGCCCGTCCCAGGATTGGAACTCACGCCCTTCTGTTTTTCGGGCGGGTGTTCTACCCACTGGACTATCATGTCGCATTTTGGAAAGCTGAGTGGGTGAAATTGGTAAAATAAAGTATGGTTAGTGTAAAGTGGGGGTTCAGCCAAATTGCCAAAAATTATCTAAAAAAATCTTTTAATTCCTAAATCGTATCTTACTAGTATTATATTTTACTATTTATAATTATTTATTTAAAAGAGTGAAAACCAAGTTAATTTGTTCATATTCATATGAGTAACTGATTACACTAATTAAATTATTATTGAATCCCTACCCATGACCAATCACAATCATTAGTTCATATTAATTATCCTCAATGAAAATTTTGAGTGATTTCATTAGAAATCGCGTCATTATCCAACAAATTTAATTTAATGTTCCGGATAATCGCAGACAAAGGAATTCGTTTGCTGAAAACCAATTTTCGTTTGTTGTTCCGGCTCTATTTGTTCACAAAAGCCGCTCATAAGAGTAAGCTCTGCCCATTGACTAATAATACCAGTATTTAAAAAATAATACTTATGTATAACGCTCGGAAATATCTTATTAAGTAATGATTTCTAACTACTTAGCCTTCCTTTATTTCTTTCTAATTATTTGCAGTGTAATGCCGGCTTAGAATGTCACTACTCCCGGTTTTTTTCGGTGGTTTGTATGCGATGCGGTTGGAGACCTATCACCAACGACACTTTATTTCTATCATCTTGTCCCCTATCAACTACCAAAACGTCTTATTCTGGAGCTCTGGTTACCCCTTCTCAGGATTTATAGCAGTGAGTATGTGTAGGTGTGTATGTACTAAGGCTTATAAACATTAAATCGATATAGAAAAGACACTGCTGTGTAGTGTCGGCTTAGAATAGAACTACCCCATTTCTTCCGGTGGGTGTACGTAAGAGGCGACTAACGGAATTGGGGCTTTTAAGGGATTTTTGGGCGATGCGGTTGGAGACCCATCACCAACAACCTTTACTTTTACCATCTTTTCCCCACTCACATTTCCAAAAGTGGCTGAGGAATTTCTAATTCCTTAGCTCTGGTTACCCCTTCTAGGGATTTACAGCCGTGAGTATATGTATGTAAAAGACACAAAGTGAAAAATATGAGCCCATGCATTGAAAGTGGATTAGACTTTCTCCGGCTAAACGTGATCGCTATAAGTATAAACGAATAAGATTAAAAGTTAATCAACGACGGAATAACAAAAAACGTAATAAATTTTCAGCCGGAAATTAAAGATCAAAAACTTTTCAGAAACATGCTTTAAATTTTCAGTCTTAATGGAATTCTGTTTTGACAAATGTTTGTAGAATTACCAAACTTATATTGAAGTTTGAATATATTTTTTACATACATACATAATACTCACGGCTATAAATCCCTTAATGGGATAGCAAGAGCTTTGGAATGAGAAATTCTTCAGCCACTTTTGGAAGTTGATTGGGGAAAAAATTGTAATAATAAATGTTTTTGGTGACGGGTCTCCAACCGCATCGCCCAAAAATCACTTAAAAAGCCCCTATACCCTTAGTCGCCTCTTACGATCACCCACGGGTAGAAATGGGGTAGTGTTATTCTAAGCCGACACTACACGGCAATACTATATTTTTTGTATAGTTAAATATATAGAGTCAATGTGTTATTGCGTTTAAGAATAAAATTCGTTTATATTTGTGGAGGAAAAGGGAAGATCTTCCGCCAGGCGGTGGTATGCCTGGGGACCGCGGTCCAACTGTATTAAGTTGGAACTTGTTTATATAGTAAATGTTTTAGAAACTTCGATTGCGCGATGTACGATTTGTATGGCGAGTCTTGATGACGCGTGTGACGTATATCACTTAGTTTCGTGTTGCTGTGGAATGTGATTCTTCTTGCACTGTCAGCGTTTCTATGTAGTGCGCGTCATTGTGTTCTGACAGCGCGTCGCTACATTACTCCCCCTCCAACAGGAAATTCTTGACTCCATATCTTCGTGCCAGTGTGTGTATGCTCGACGGCCATGTGTGCCGGAACCTCAATGCTGACTCCAACAGCCACGGTGTGGGTGCCCCGTTGCGTGTCCCATTGCTGCCGTGCTGCGAGTCGTGTCTCTTGAGCCGTGGATTTGAAGCGCTTTTTTTTTTGTCTGCTGTCCTTTGATATCGTTTTGCTGCTCGTACTTGTCTGGCTAATCCAAATGACTCCTTGTGCTTAGAAGGACGCCATCGTGTTCTGTAGTCGGTGGTCACCAATGTGGAGGAAAAGGGAAGATCTTCCGCCAGGCGGTGGTATGCCTGGGGACCGCGGTCCAACTGTATTAAGTTGGAACTTGTTTATATAGTAAATGTTTTAGAAACTTCGATTGCGCGATGTACGATTTGTATGGCGAGTCTTGATGACGCGTGTGACGTATATTACTTAGTTTCGTGTTGCTGTGGAATGTGATTCTTCTTGCACTGTCAGCGTTTCTATGTAGTGCGCGTCATTGTGTTCTGACAGCGCGTCGCTACAATATTAATTGGTAGTTTTTATATTTAACAAACAATACCAGGTAAAGCTAGTGTAGATGGTAATGTTTGTAAAGGACGACCACAAAGAACACACTTAGATCAAATTGAGAGTGTGCTCAAAAAGGCAGGCCTCCGTAGTATGAAGATTAAAAGAGCATGTATGAAAAGACCGATGGATGTAAAATGGGAATTAATGGTGTGAGTATATGTATGAATGTATGTAATACTAGGTAACACCAAATCTTCTGTGCCACAACTATATTTAACAACTATACTTATCATTATAAAGAACACAGTTAAAAATAGTTTAAATAACAAAATGCAAATACTTTCTGACATCGAAATCTTCGCCGACCTTCTGTAAATCCAATCAAATCAGTCCATCTGACTCGAGACTGATTTCCGCCCCTTGATCGTTAGTTGGCGTGAGCTACGCCGATACTATCGTCGCCTGTCAGCTTTTCACTTCACTGCTTAACGGCTTGAGCTGATTCTGAGTAGCTGAGTTGATAGTATCAAGTTGATACCAGTTTATACGCGGTTGATGCGTAGAAGGGAATTTAAACTGTCTTGTTTGTTTATACTATAAACTAATTCGTATTGGTGTAAGCAGATACACATGTGATTATAATTTCATACGATAATGATCAACTAGTTTGACGTCTCACGTTAATATTTTTTTCTTATATGTGGTCCGTTAATGTCATGGTCCGTGACTCACGGAAGACACATTTAGTTTAATTAGAGATAAAAACAGGCGACTGAAATATGAAAAATAAAAGGCAGGTATAAAATTAATAATGAACGAGTGATCGTATAAAGTGGTGATCAATAATATTTGCCCACACCGACGTGAACTAATATCCTATGTATATGTGTCTATACTTATATTATTGTACTTCCCATTTCGTATTTCAAACTTTTGAAAAATGTTTTCTGGCTGACCTCGAAACATCTTTTGTCTGGTACTTACAGCAGTAGTGTCTCTATATATCCCCTTTGTCCCAAAAAGGGGTAGCCAGAGCTTAGGAAAATTTTATCTGTAACTTGTGGAACTTGAATGTGGAAAAGATTGTTATATTAAGGTTTTTGGTGATGAGTCTCCACCCGCTTCGCCTAATAAGTCCTTCAAAAGTCACTATTCCCTAATTCACCTTTTTCTATAAGGACGAGATAAATTCTTTTTCTGCGAATAGCCGAATAGAATAGAATAATATAAGTTTTGGACACATTTGAATACTTAAACATAGGCAAGCTATGCATACTTTTAATGCTAATTTGTTTTTAGTAATTGTAATAGTAATTTTAATTTGTAGCTTAATAAAACAGTCATATTATGTTATTTCAAATCGACCGCGGGCGATTTTTTCAAATTGCTATACATGATATGTAGAGAATAGCTGTCTATTCTTTACTTGAAAATATTTGATTATACATAGGTACTTTGAAACAGATTTCACATCGGAATTAAAATCTTCATAAAAAGTTCATAGCAACCTTGGCCAAGAAGTCCCACGCTTTAATGTGCACTTAAGTTAAAGCTCTAGTTTAGGTATTTTTCACGCATGTACAAGTAACACCATTTTACGACCAATTTCATTTATGAGTAAGATATCTCAAACTAAAACAATAATTTGCGCCATTGATTCCTATCGGCAAAGGCGATTCCTGATATGAAGGACTTGTGCTATACAAAGCCTAATTAAAATGGTTGGGTGCTGGGGCTTTTCGGCCCACAAGTTGATCGGCCCGCGGGACGAAACACCCAAGTACTGTTTTTGAATGTGTCGTTTCGGCCCGCGGGGCGAATCGACTATGCGTTTTTTTGTATGGGTCGTTTCGGCCCGCAAACCAACAACTTAAGAATTTAAGTTTAATCACTCGATTGCTACTGCTGTGGGAATTTAACAAATAGTACGTTTAAGAACAAAAGTGTAAATAAAAAATAATATTAATATTAATCAGCTGTTATGTTTTAAAGGAACAAATCTATTCAATATCCATGGTGCGTGTTTACAGCCGTTGCCGCCACGGACTTTCCTCCCATTATTTGAATTACGGATTTCTGGAATTTTCCACCTAGATCCATTTTGACACATTCTGTTTCTAGTTTATATCTCTTTTTTATTTCATTATTTCCTATTTCCGATCGGTAATGTAAGCACATCAGCACAAAATATATAACGCAAAATTAATAAATTGAAAGGGGAAAACATCATATTTCAACGTAATGAAATATTTAAATAATACGTTTTCAGTCAATACTGGCGTCGATGAAGTTATACTTTATAGAATCGTATATTAAATGTGCATTAATGACAGAAGGTATTTATTATTATTTAGCTTTGGGTGCAGGGTCGAGGGTTCAAGTCCCACTGAAGGCAACATTTATGTGATGAACATTATTGGTGTTTCTTAGGCTTGGATGATATTTGTATGTGTATTATGTAATAAATATATAGGTCATATAATATACTATACCACAAGTCATTGAGTTGCACTCAATTTGGGGGTAACTTGGTCTGTGTCGTATTTCCGTATATATTTCATTATATTTTTGTTAGAAAACGTTAAAATAACTTGTTTTCGGGGTTTTTATTTGAATATAACTATGACTTTGCTATCTGTCGGTCCGTATGTTATTAGGCTTTAGCTTATGAACTATTTATGTGTAATATTGGTTGAGCATTATCAGTTAATTTACTAAACAAGGAAGTGAATGTAGGTAATGAATTAAAACAGTACAACATCGCTTGAGTTTTCCTCAAGAAATCCGCTTGTAAAGATATAAATTGTTGTATTTATGCGGGAGGAATTGGCGTTATCCAATACCGAAAGAAGAGACATACTTATAGAAAATTTATCATTTAGTGCCTGTGTGTAAATGAACTGAAAATCAAGTGAAACTGAAGATCAAGGACTTCGCAATAAAAAAGGCACAACTGTTATAAGTGTCTCCAAATATTTACCCGACAGTCATCTTACGATTCAAAACTATTCTATTATGACTTTATCCTTGGATTCATTTGAATAGTCTCGAGATTTCGGTTAGGTATTTTATCTCCGGGTTTGATTAGTCCACATCAACAAAAATTGGCCTCCTTCTTATTATTTCCAGATTTTTTTTTCTTTATATTTGAATCACATGTACGTGAACCAACGTAAAAGCCACGTGACGGAACCAACCAGGGTATAATGGAACCTGGAATATTCTTTTAGAGAATGTCTTTTTGTAGATATGTTTTTACGAAATAATAATGAATTTTGGTAAAACCTTGATCTCTATGAAGAAAAGCCACCCATCATCCAAATTGTGGGGAGGTAAATGAAATAACGCATCCATAAAATGACGCCTGTTACACCCAATTCAGTTTTACAACTAACGGCCATCGCAAAAATATCAACCAATATTTATTGCTCAGTAATCGTATTTTTCATAACAAGATTGGCTAAATTATTTCAAAATTTATCGATACTACTACAAAGTATGCGTACGTAAATATATAAACGACTTACTGTTGTAATGATTGCTACTAAAAAATGTTATATGAGGGTGGATATAAAATAAAGTCAGTCTTTGTTCGTAACTCGTGTGTTTTACTTCATTTACTATGCTAAACACTATTCTACTTGCCTTTACATTTTAATATTCTTACAACCAATCTTTAAAATAAGAAAAAATATATTTTTAAAACTTGCGGGCCGATACGACCCATTCAGAATACGATATGGGCGATTCGTCCCACACCAACCACTGTGGGCCGAAACGACACATTCAAAAACAGTTCTTGGGCGATTCGTCCCGCGGGCCGATCGGCTTGTGGGCCGAAAAGCCCCAGCACCCAAATGGTTGCGTCAAACTGGATGTTGCACCTTTCTGTATTTTAATTTTATAAATGAAGTGTAATGTATTTTTTTATTTTATTTTATTATTTGACATAAACTAAAAAAAACTATATTTTTTATTGAAAGTGAAGTGTATCAAAACAAACAAACATGGATGTGATGCTTCTCCTTGGCGAAAGTATGACAGAATCTGAAATTATGTTTTGTGGTAAGAAAGTGGAAAAAATTAAAGAATTTTTATATCCCAGATGTTTGCTTTGCAGAAAAGTTTGCTTACTAGGGACGGAAGTTATGATGAAGACATCGAAAGAAGAGTAAAAAAGGGTAATGCGGTAAATGGAGCAATCAATAGGGAAATACTAATCACTCGGTGTTCCTATGTTTATGTATATCAACTAATGATGAGTTCGGCAGAAGAAGCATGAGAGCAAGAATAAATGGAGCAGAGATAAGGTCCATCAGAAAAGTTTGTTAAGTTAGGTAATGTGATCGAGTGAGCAATATTATGATTCGTAAAGGCGTGGTGAGAATGATATTTATTGTAAAGGAGATACAAAAAGGAATGTTAAAATGGTTGGGGCACATAGAGAGGATGAATGCAAATAAAGCGGTATAAGAGATATAAACAGCCAATGTGGATCGTAATGTCATTAGAAGACGACCTCGGAAAACATATTTAGATCAAAAAGAGAATGTGCCCCAAAGATCAGGCGCCCGTAGTGTGATGAATAGAAGGGCGTATATGAAGATTGAGGGATGAAAATGAAAGTAGAGAGGTTTCCCAGAATCGATCAAAGTAGAGATCGATAGTCTCTGCTTACCCCAATAGGAATCAATGGCCGAAGTATATGTATGTATGTAACGTGCATCGAAACATATATCCTGCATTATAGTTAACAATATTTAGCCCATTCAATTATCCCATGGAACCAAAGCGGCGAACACAATTACCTCTAATGGCGGTCGGGGTAATAGCCGATTAACATATTAAAATGCATCTGTTACAAGCAACAAAGGCACTTAAACGATAGATCCTGGAGTCTTTCCAACTCTTTCATAGAGACGAGATTTTACTCACGTATTGGATGTTTGTTATATCAAAAAACTTTATATAAAACTTAAATAATTATTGATTAGGAGAAAATATTGTGTATATTCATATGTATAAATGTACACGTCAAATATTGTATTCAGTAAAAAATAATAATTGTCAAATACATTTACGTGCGATGATTCTGGATGTTACGTAGAAGTATGTCTTCAAAAATGTTGTCCCTGCAAAATTTCCTTAACCCAGTCTTCACGTGGTTCGAGCGAATATCGATGTTGGTGATCCTCCTCAACTGCGTGACCTTGGGCATGTACCAGCCGTGCGTCGACGACCAATGTGTCACCAACAGATGCAAAATATTGCAGGTGCGTATCCAATATTTATCTTTTTATCTATTCAAAAGTATATTTAAATGATTTCATCATCATTTTTTATGTTGAATACAACATAAATATCGCAATGCTTGTTTAGTGTGATTCTAAAAAGATATGGTATAAATCAACGGATAAATAATATAAATGCTTTCACTTTACTTTCATCATTATATACAGTTATTAATGTTTCGCGAGCACTTCATGAATTCTCCCAACTATATATTGTGAGCTGTACGAATTCGTCTTTCGTTCTATGTGTGTGTGTTATCTATGGTAACACCGCTATAATTCCTAGTCAAAAAAATGTGGATGGCATCAAAATAATACTGTATTATATGTGGAGCAAAAATGTGAATTTCTGGCTCTCATCATGCCATATAATATGAGGCTTAGATATAACACACCAATACTAATCAGTCAGTAAATAAATTTCACACGTCGAAACTAATTTAGTTTACATTTCGTATAACATGGAATAAGCTTATCCGAATTGAAACCATTTATGAATAATTTAACAACTGCGGTACAAGCAATTCTAAGTTTACTCAAATTAGCTTAATTTATTCGGTCCTGTTTTAAAATTATTGATTTTTAGCCCATTTAGTAGGATTATGGACCAAAATAAACGTATAAATAGATTAAGATTATATTTATGTCTTATACATTGCAGACAAATTAATGTTATTTAATTGTATAAATGTCGAATTTGATAATTTACCCATTTTTGTTATTTCATAGATAATACTGGTGGAACTTTACGGTACCTTTCCTATTATGTATGAAACTATTTTTTTGAATGGAATGGTTTTTACAATGAAAAAAGTGTTATTTCCGGTTTTAATATATATTTTCACCATGGTTGAAATGACAAAAACTTTATCCTCTACGAACGAAATAGGGCCCAAAAGACTTAAGGCGCAGCCAAAGTTAGCGTCATCTGTGCAATTTGCTAATATTGTTTTTTTGTCAACAATTTATGATGTCATAATAATATTATTGATTTCAGGTTTTCGACGACATAATATTTGCTTTCTTCACGTTAGAAATGTCAATAAAAATGGTGGCGATGGGAATTTACGGGCACGGCACCTATCTGGCAGATTCGTGGAACAGACTTGATTTTTTTATCGTTATAGCCGGGTGAGTGGATAAAATATATATTATATTATTTCTATCATCAATAGAAACAAACAAACGTTAGTAATTCACTTTCATTTAGATGCAGCACGCTGCAAATCATTTATCTTTCCTTATTTCTCTCAGCAATTTAAGACATATATAAATTCAATTCAAATTAAAATTCTTTATTTGCATTCCACATGTCATATGATCTTACAAAGATAATTAAGTACCAATGTGGACCCTGTAGGGCACAGCAATATAAATATGACTTAAAATTAACTTAAAATATTAATTAAAATCTTAAACTAAACATATTGACTTAAAATTTAAACATAAAAAATAGTTATACTGAGAACATAATATAATCCAAATTAACATAATCTCTCTGCATTTCAGCCATAAAAGTAATTACTTCCATTATTTCAAAATAGAGCTCCTACTATATTATTTACTTATTATTTATTTATGTATTTATGTACTTTCCAAACAAAACAAAACAAGACTCTAATCAATTAATATGGGTATTATTTATTACTAGTGGATCGGCCCAGCTTCGCACGGGTAACGTAGTTTTAAAAATATCTGAGGTTTCGTCAATCACTGCTCAACCTTTGGGAAATTTAGCGCAAACTTCTAACACTCCTGAATAGTGTAGCTTTGTGATTGTGAAAGCGCTTTAATGAACCGTTTAGTATCTCCGAAAATAAACCCATGCAAACAAACAATCAGAGTTACAAACTTTACATACATCATACATGTACTCCCGGCTATCTTTTGCGCGCGCAACCATTACTAAAAAATGCAACGACAGGACGCGATGGCTTATTACATGTATAAGGTTGGTGTTTCTATATTGATTTCTATGTTATTTTTATTGAGTAGGTAATAATCTAAACTTTCTTAAATCAGAGATAAATGAGAGAACTATAAACGTAAGAGTAAACAAATATAATCAGAATGCTCTCAACTGCTAAGCTATCGGGAGTTACACGTGTTATTGTGAGTCAACCATAAAAGATAGACATGTGCTGTCGAGGGATATTTTTCAGACAATTTTATGTAGAATATTTACGTAATACATAATTTTTATGTAACTATAACCATTAAGGCTGCGCACGCGACGGAAGCTTAAAAAATGGAGTAACTTCCCCCGTTTTCCCAAATATTCCCAAAATTCCCCTTCACTTCTCTGCTGGAAAGTACACTATAACCTGCCAAGGAGTATGAAAAATAATTCTACCAAGTTTCGTTAAAATCCGTCGAGTAGTTTTTGTTTCCAAAAGGAACATACAAACCGACAGACAGACAGACAAAAATTTTACTGATTGCATTTTTGGCATTAGTATCGATCACTTATCACCCCCTGATAGTTATTTTTAAAAAATATTCAATGCACAGAATTGACCTCTTATTTATACAGATTTATTATAAGTATAGAAGATAATTATAAAATTCGTCTAAAGAAAAAAAGTTATTTTTTGTAAGTACTTCTTTTAATTGTTTTTACATCACTTATATCTCTAATCTCTGATGGTAATTTATTATAGATTTTTGAGCACATAGATAGTGGGCCTTCTGAGACAATTTTCATGTTGGTTAGGGGTTGCGCTAATCTGGTGTTCTGTCTCAAATTGGGTGGGCGATGGTAAATTGGAAAAAGATGAGGGTTTAGCCTAACAAATAGACTTGCTTCTAATACATATAGGGATGTTAAAGTAAGTATTTGGTATTTCATGAATTGTGATCGACAACTCGTCATTTGATCTATGTTAGCTATAACTCTAACACACCTTTTTTGTAGCCGGAATAAATTAATTGTGTTTGTGCTATTACCCCATAGAACAATGCCGTACTGGAGCCACGAATGTGCATACGCGTAATATGCTGTTAAAGCTGTTCTATCGTTTGTACATTTTTATAAAACGTATCAGTAATTTTCAAATAAAAATTTAATAAAAAATATGTTTCCGCCCGGGATCGAACCGGGGGCCTTCTGCGTGTTAGGCAGATGTGATAACCGCTACACCACGGAAACGATGAAATAAATGATTTAATAATGCAATACAAACTCGGCCTTATCAATATTTTAGCATAATTATCTTAATGTATATAGACTACTTCGTAAAGATAGTGTTTTTGTAATAAAAATATTTATTATTCTCTGATAATATGTAGGATTATATTCAATTGGCATATTTGTATGTATACATGCATGTTGTCTTAGAGCTTCTTAAAATATTACTCTATAATTAATAATTATAATGAATCAAACAAAGGCCCTTTTAAATAGTATAACGACTTTGTAAGTTTGTAGATTTTGTAATGAATCCTGAGAAAAGTATGTTTATTTCTTAAATTACTCCCCAAAGAAAGTGCATTATAAAAAAAGTTTTTGCTACTTGGAAAATTGTGTAGATATTGTGGTTCATGTCCTGTGCAACTATGCAATCAAACCAGATTGTGTGCTCAGTTCAGTTTATTTATTTTACACAATAATAATGATGTTTCCCTAATGAAATTATTTTCTTTAATACAATGTTTTTTCCAGGGCTTTGGAATATGCATTGAACGTGGAGAATATAAACTTGTCAGCAATCAGAACCATTCGAGTACTACGGCCACTGAGAGCGATTAACAGAATACCAAGTAAGTTGATACGGAAAATATATAAATTAATTTAGTGATTTTATTGCAGTGTAAATGTGGATAAATATTGGATACATATACTTACGGCTATAAATCCCAAAGTTGTAAATGCCAGAGCTTCCTACTTCGAGATTCTTCTGTCACTATTAATATAAATTCCACAAATTAGAATTTTAATCCTAGCAATAGAACAGAAATAAATACCTACTTTAAATTTCCCATAACAACATAAAATATTAAAAAGTCTTGTGAAATTGTACATTGCTTTAGGTTATTCTGATACTGACTACGAATTACAATGTTCGAAACCTTTACATTGAAATCTTTTAAATTTGTTGATCTTTAGTAACTGATTTAAATTAACGACGTGATAGCTCAATGGGTAGAACACCGGTTATCGTGCAAACGACTAGTGTTCAAATCCCGGGTCGGGCCTACACTAATTTGTCTTTTCTAAAGACATATGTGTAGTTAATTTATCATGGTTGTTAACGGTGAGGGAAAACATCGTGAGGAAACCCACATGGCTGAGTTGTACTTAGTCATGTGATAGTGTATTCGTACAAAACGGTGATAGGCCTGCCCCCTATCACGTGAGTACACTGTCCATGCAAAACGTGGGTACTCTAAACACCAGGTGTCAAAGTCACGTGATGTTCAGAACTATTAGTACCTCTGCCAACGCCTTCGGGGATATTCGGCGTGAACGTTTTTTTTATGTTATATAAAATATACGAAATGATATCAAAACCATTCAATTTGATTTGGTTAAAAAAGGCTTCTAAGACAGACATAATGCGTATACGTAAACCTTATATTTACATTAAGAAATAAATAACCTTCGCAAAGGTATCGGTAAACACACAGCTTCTACAAAGATACACAAAACTCGATCCTAAAACTTGAGGTAAGCTGTAAGACAAAAAGCGACCTCAATAAATTCAAAGTTAAGAGCCAGAGTAACAGACTAAGTATTTACTTCGCAAGTTCTTAAACGTAGACTAAAACTTTGCACCAATTGGAACCATAGAGTTCCAATTTCAAATTGTTAGACTTTTTATGTCAATTCAAGCGTTAAAAAGAGGTTGGACATTCATCAAAGGAGAAAGAAATTTTGCTTACTAGGTATTCCAAATTCGAATTCAAATATTGCTAAGTGGAAACCCAGCTTCTCTTCATATTTTTTTGTGAATTTAAATTAAAGGTTTGTTCATTGAACTGAGGCAAAAACATAAAGACATTTAATAAGGTTTGTGACTTCGAAAACTTTTATATTTTTGCGCAAAGAACATCAGGAATGATGAAGGCAAAATTTATTCGTTAGCACAACGCCCAATCATTATTATCACAATGAATTTTCAACAAGCGGTGTAATAGATGAGCGATGGTGAAAAATCATTATAGTATAAGATCCCGCTGCTAAATCTCTATGTTCATAACGTATAAAGTCAAACACACATTTTAACATAAGTTTAAGAATAGGAGAATACACTGACAAGACGCAGCCAGGCAAAAGTGGCCGCAAGTAATTTTAATTTAATTAATGTTTATTATTTTTTGGAGACAAATTTAGTTCACTTGTTTTCGAAATATAATAACATCCCCATCATAGCAGTGTATATAAAGAATATAAAAATCCATGGGTTCCGTTGCAAATTCGGCCGCAACTACCTCGCAGCCAGGTGTAAGTAGGTTATATTTTGGTGTGTTTTATACGTTCATAAGTTACACGCATATTTCTTATATGAAATTAAATTCAATTTTTTTTCCTAATATGATAATACATAGGTGCCTGTGAAAAAGCGGTCGCAAAAGGCCGCTGGGTTGCCATCTATTAAAAACGCGATATATCCAAATATATTTCACAAACTGTGCTATTGTTTCAATTTATATTTTATGACTTATATAATAACTATATTTATATTTTTAAATACTTACTTACTTACCTATACTCACGCCCATTATTCCCATTGGGGTAGGCAGAGACTATCGATCGCCACTTATTACCATCTTGAAAAACGTCTCTTGCTTCCCTTACAATAATTATTCTATAGCATGTACGAGATGCTCTTTTATTCTTCTCACTTCGGACCCTCGCCTTTATAAGAATGTTTTCTATTTGATCTAGATAAGTTTTACGTAATTAATATAATGGAAAATCACTGTAACGTGCCTTAGACTTGTACCTTTGCCTCACTTTTTGGGATACATCAGGACCAGTCAATATAAGTTAATCTTAAAATTTTATAAAAAATGCCTTTGACTAAAATTAAAGAGCAAACCATTTCCATAATAAACTAATGAGCACGCAATTCGGGGCTTAATACAAATATTCCAGAAAGGGTATATAAGTGCAATTAGGAAAATAATTCATACGCCATTCTAAACAAAGCTAAGCAAATAGCACTTATTTAGATTAACTGCTATAATAAGAGTATGAAACACAATACGCAACTGAGGTTTTTCAGTTTAGGGTGATCTCTGATGCGTTGTATTAAGGGTGGTTTTAGAGTGGCCGAGGTTGTTAAGTTAAAGGTCGTGGGTGTGAAGCTGAGAATCGATCGGTTCTGTAGCAACAAGTGCCTGAGGCCCGGTCAGAGCTGAGAGTATTGCCATCTGAAATATACATATTATTAACCTCATATTCCATATTTTACACTGATAGTATGCGGTTGAATGCATTTGTTGCTGAATTTTGTAGCTTTGATACTTTGTTCTTGGTTCTATGTTCAGTGAGAAGAAATATATTTTTTTTGTGATTAAGAAAATTTCCATTTGTTTATTTTATGGAAAAGTGTTTTATTGTATTAATAATACGATGGCCTCTAACTAACTTATATTTACAGCTTACAAAGGGGTAGCCAAAGCCATTTTTAATTAAAAACCCTTGATATTTGCAAAAGCCGCTGAAATTAATTGCCAATACCAACCATCTTGGATTTTATCTGGTGCACACCTTATAACCGCAAAATACTGCTGAAAATTGGTGATGATGAAGTACTGCTAAGCTTTTCAGAAATATATACACAGCAGGCGTATATGAATAAATGGGGTAGTTTTAACGAAACATCAAAAAAGTCTAAACTAACCTAAACAAAAACTGATGTATTAAAATATCCTTATTAGTACACTTAATCTAAGTATTAATGCTCATTTAAAAAATTATGTTCATTCAAAAGATTTTTGGTGAACGGAAAATTAATTTCCGAATAATATGATGATTGTGAATACGAATGGCTGTGCATGATGCTGTTCTTGTTCCTACGCTTATGTATGGAAGCGAATGTTGGGTGTGGCAGAAGAAGCATGAGAGCAGAGTGAATGCAGTAGAGATGAGGTCCCTCAGAAAAATTTGTAATGTTAGATTGTGTGACCGAGTGAGAAATAGTGTTATTCGTGAAAAGTGTGGTGTGAAAGATGATATTGTAAGAAAGATAGAAAAAGGAATGTTGAGATGGTTTGGGCACATAGAGAGGATGGATGATAGAAAATTGGTAAAAGGGATCTATAGAGCTAGTGTGGATGGTAATGTTAGTAGAGGACGACCACGGAGAACACACTTGGACCAAATTGAGAGTGTGCTCAAAAAGGCTGGCGTCCGAAGTATGAAGAATAAAAGAGCATGTATGAAAAGATTGATGGATGTAAACGAAGCTAGAGAGTATAGTATTTTCTAAGATTTTCACGATTGCACATTATAATTGAAACAACTATTGATTTTCGGATATTTTAATCGCGTGTTATTACATTATTTTTAAAGCCCGACGTTTCGAAAACTTTTCAGTTATCATGGTCACGGGAAGACTGAGGTGTTATTTGTCATTATACAGTACTATAAAATTATTAATACTAACTACCTTCACAAAATTTTAAGTTACATTTGCGTTTAATATTTGCTATGTACAAAAAGAGCTAATGTTATCTGGAGTCTTGCTAGTGTTCTTCCCTCGCTTAGTTGTGCTAATGATCGGGTTCCAAGCAGGTGGTAATTGCCAACCATCATCTCTATTGAAGTTTGGATGTTTCTTTATTTCAATAGACTCGCGTATCATTCTAGGTATCAATCGATTCTCTTTTGCTAGAATTGTAGGTTTGTCAAAACGCATGTGGTGGTTTGGCTTATCGAAGGTGTGTTCACACAAAGCAGATCTTCCAGGACGCCTATTCTTCATATCAGCAATATGTTCTCTAACGCGAGTTGCTACACTACGCTTTGTTTGGCCGATGTATGAAAGACCACACTCACAGTCTAGTTTATAAACGCCTGCATCTTGTAAAGGGATCTGACATTTGATAGGTCTTAGAAACTGACTTATCTTTTGGTGCGGCTTGAAATAGGTCTTAATGGAAGCACGCTGTAACACAGTACTAATTTTGTCTGTTACACCCTTTACAAAAGGTAGAGTAGCAGGGAGTCTTTCGACAGTAGGTGGTTTATCGGAGGAGCGGTGACGTTGGCGGGGCAATTTCAGCTTGTTGTTGTGAAGAACTTGTTTCACATGACTGAGCTCTCCAGCAAGATGGTGTTCGTCACAAAGATGTTTGGCTCTCTGAAACAAAGTTTTACCAACAGTAGCTAACTGAGATGGATGGTGGTGTGAGTCACCATTGAGGTACCTATCAGTGTGGGTGGGTTTCCTATAAACTGTGTGACTAATTGAGTTATCAGAATTCCTTATCAAGAGGACATCTAGAAAGGCTAAACTATTATTAGTCTCTAATTCCATTGTAAATTGGATCTTAGGGTTAATGGAATTAAGATGGTCTAAGAATGCAGAGACTATGTTTTTGGGTAGGATTGCAAAAGTATCATCTACGTACCTCTTATAAACCTTTGGAGTGACAGGGAAGGATTTTAGTGCAATCTCCTCCAATCGTTCCATGAATATATCGGCTACAATAGGAGAGACTGGGGATCCCATTGCCACACCATCAGTCTGGATGTAGAATTCCTTATCCCAAAGTAAGTAGCCAGTTGTAAGGCAGTGCTTAAGTAATTCTGCATATACTGATAATGTAATAACACGCGATTAAAATATCCGAAAATCAGAAGCTAGAGAGGTTTGTCAGGATCGTACGAAGTGGCGATCGATAGTCTCTGCCTACCCCAATGGGAATTAATGGCGTGAGTATATGTATGTATGTATGTGAATACGTCACCTTTTTAGAATAAAATAGTAAGAACGTGGATTTAGTGTGGTTTATTATGTTCAGAAGAGCCCTTTGCTGATGAAATTGACATAAATAATTAATAATTTATACACACCAACATACATACATATACTCACGGCCATAAATCCCAAAAAGGGGTAGCCAAAACTTCAAAACTAGAAACTTCTCGGCCACATTTGGAAGTTGGTGGGGGAGAAGATGGTAGTCATAAAGTTTCGTTGGGGATGGGGCTCCAATCTCATGCTGCCGTCCAGAAGCTAAAACGCAGTAATGGCCATTTTGGTGATTTTGAATGAGTTAAATATTTGTGATCAAGAAATTTTGCGCGGTTTTTCTGTCTTTCCCACATTTTCCTAGGACAATTAGATCTATTTGGGAGAATCGGTCAAATAGTCTGATTTACAAGTTAAAATACAGTAAAACACGTTCAATATGTAGTAAAGTTTATAAAAAGTAACAATAATTTAATATAATTAATTTAATATTAATTAACATGCAGTTGGAGCTCACATACTGCTTTCTAATTAAAATCGATTTTCTTTCAACATTTACACAAACACATACTATTTAAAACGCAGTTCATCTCATGTCGAATATAGATCAAAACTATTGAACTGCATTTTAGTAAGGTATTCACCATTTTTTCAGTGCAGTACAGGAAGGTTAAAATTTATTCGTATGTTAAAGTTATTTGTGTCATTATTATGCCTATAATATGCACACTGATAATCTAAAGAAAGTACTATTTAAAAAAAAACCTTTTAGAAATAGATTTTTTTTAATACTTTAAATGCGTTAATCTCAGAATCGTCTTTTGCCATTACTCCTTTTAGCGTCTGGACGGTAGCATGGCCCAGAAACCACTTAAAAAAGCCCTTTCATAGTATGTTCATTTTGTAAAACATAAAAATGGCGACCGCTCTTTATAAATAACTTCATACGTCATAAACGACTAAAACTTAACTTACTTATACAATACACAAAATTCTTAAAAGGGCTAGAATAATAAGTATTTTCAGTTCTATCCTATTTTTGGTAACGTATTTAAATTAATAATGTACTAAGTGACGGATAAGGTTTCTCAAACAAAATGTTTAGTCTGTTCTAAATTTGGTTATCGATGTTGTTAAGTAGAAATTATTGTTATTTTAGAAACTGGAGATTATTTATGATTGGAATACATTAGTATTTTTGTTTTAATGATTAACTTTTTTTGTGTTTGTTATAAAAGCGATTATTACTTGGGAACAATTGTAGTCCTGAGAGATTAATTTATGTTGCTTGAGAGTTGTAATTAAGGAGTGTTATTAAAAATACAAACATGCTTTTCGTTAATAGATTGGCACAAAGGTGCAGTCTGTGAATACTTATTTTAGGTGAAACAATGTCACGTGACTTTCAGTGGCATTAGAACGTCTGCTCCTAATGCGGGTTTATGATTTAAAATATTTTTAATTGAAAAATTAGAAAGCTTGTTAACAATAACCTTGTTTAAAAATATAATATGAAAAAGATTTCACATTTCATTGTATTACAAAGATAAAATCCATCCCGTTTCATCATGCCTTTGCCTTTTATATAATGGCACAATATCTTTCAAGCGCAAGGCCAACTTGCACTGGTTCGTCCCAACTGAAATCTTACTTTGTCATCGAAATCATCCTTATAACTAAAACTTAATCGAAACCAAAATCCAATCCATTTTTTAATATTCAGCATTAACCAACAAAGGGCCATATTACTCAAAATCTACTGAAAACGTCGCAAATACTTAAGCGTTTTTTAATCCGGCACCACTGAAGTATTCCACGGACAATCGTAAATGTTATTTGGACGTTCGCCTCGCAATTGGTCTCGGTGTCGTTGTGGCCATCTAGGACAAGCAATATCTGGACCACATGTGAGGCGGTTTTTGCCCGTTATAAAGATAAATGAGTATTTATCTAAGCGTGAGCAGACTCGTACTTGGCCGTTTTTTCTATCTTTCATATGATGCGTATTTTTCTTAATATTATTTATTTGTTTATTTATTTGAACACTTTATTGCATTCAAATACATTTTTTTTATATAGGTACAGATCATTAAGTACACAAAGACGGACTTATCGCCTTAACGCGATTTCTTCCAGTCAACCTTTATGGTGAGGAAAAACATGTACAAGACTCTTAAACAGAAGTCATTGAAAATTAATATGCAAATAAAACCAAACATAACTAAACACAACCTATTTACAACCCTAACCTAAATATTAATTTATATATCCAATATGTATAATACTTATATTAAATATACTTCTTCTTCTTAATAAATATACACATACATATGTGTATATATAAATATATATGTAATATTTTTATATTGTATAAAATATGCAAATATATACATATACTTATCATTATAAAATCTACCAACCTAAGGTCTTAAAAAAATGAGATTTTAATTTATCTTTAAAGATGATGACAGCCGTATGTCAACTGGTAGTGAGTTCCACAAATTGACCGCTTTGACTGCAAAGGAATCACTATATGTAGCATATGCGGAGGTACATTATCCTGTGATCGCAAGTCACGGCCGTGGGAGCATAAATATGTGAACTTACACCGAAGATAATGGGGTTATATTAGAAGATATAGTAATAGTATTTTATACTATAACAAAACCATCTATATCTATACAACTATAACTCAAAGCTAAAAACCAAGATTTTTTTACTATTGGCCATTAACCAACAAAAAACCGAATTACTGAAAATTTACTGAAAACGTAAGCGTTTTTTAATCCGGCACCATTAAAGTATTCAACGGACTATCGTAAATGTTATTTGAACGTTCGCCTCACAATGGGTCTCGGTGTCGTTGTGGCCATCTGGGACAAGCGATATCTGGAAACCATGCAAGGCGGTTTTCGCCCGTTATAAAGATAACCGAGGATTTCTCCAAGCGCGAGCCGACTCGTACTTGGCCGGTTTTTCTATCACACACACACACACACACACACACACAATGTGTGTTTTCCTTTGTATTTTTAGAATATATCAAAACCATCTATATCTATACAGCCATAACTCAAAGCTTTACTTTAATATCCACCACTAACCAGCAAAAATTCACTGAAAACGTCGCAAATACGCAAGCGTTTTTTAATCCGGGCCCATTGAAGTATTTCACGGACAATCGTAAATGTTATTTGAACGTTCGCCTCACAATGGGTCTCGGTGTCGTTGTGGCCATCTGGGACAAGCAATATCTGGCACAATGCATCTCGGCTCAGGCACAAATTAAATCGGGCGCTCGAACCAACGAGGCTCTTGGACGCGACATTGGCACTAATACGATCTACCTGAATTTATTGCTGCCACCACACGTCGGGATTTGAAGCGTCTTAGAAACATTTTACTTCATTTATAAAGAGTTCCATATGTTACGGCTATAAATCCCAAAAAACTTCAAAAGTATAATTTTTTAGCCACTTTTCGTACATGCATTGTTGTTTTTAAAAACATGCACATGAGTTTCTTTAATATCATGAACGTTAGCAAAATGGAAATTTTGATTCATTGCGCTATACACCAAGCACTCTGTGATGCGGAACAATGAGATTAATTAGGTGACTGTTTAACATTCTATGTTTTCAATGTTTTAATATTTTAACCGTAATCCTTTGTTTCATAATTTTCATTAATGTATTAAACATGAACCTCAGGGAATAGCTAATTTTGGGTCTGGGGCAATTTGAAATGTAATATATCCATAATTTATTGTACAAATGCGTTTTATGCAAATATTTTACATACATAATACTATCTTCATTAGTTCCAAGTAATGGTTAAACTATCAATTGACCAAAACTCGGCATAACATCGACACAAGGCATACACTTTTACTAGCTTTTCATGTCTAAAGACACACTACGTCGAAACATTACGATGCATTTCATATAGCCATGTAGTGCCGGCTTAAAAGTCACTAACTACCCCTTTCCAAAAATGGGTGTCGTAAGAGGCGAGTAAGGGTAAAGGGCTTTTAAGTGGTTTTTGGACGATGCGTTTGCACACCCATTACTTACGATACTTTTTTTCTACCATCTTCTCCCCTATCAACTTCCAAATATGGCTGAGGAATTTCTAGCTCTGAAGCTCTAGCTACCCCTTGTTGGGATTAATGGTCGTCAGTATATGTATGTGTTTATGTATTCATTCCAAACAAACAACAAGCAAAATGAAATAACTTTCTGTTTCATAATACAAAAAAGGCAATAACTCCATCAAGTTTTTAACACATGAAAATAGGAAACAATATGGAAATTGTTTTAGATACCCATAAAAGCTACCAAAACCAATAAATAACTGTAATAAATAGACTATTTTTGTTTCATACAAAACACTCGCGGTCATGCTAGTTAGTTGTGTAAACCATTCAAGGTCTTTTTTGGTTCGGTGATAAACTTTTAACGGATTCTCTAGTGTCAACAAAAAGAATCGAGAAGGAAAGATTCCCTTGAAATAAAGTAGTTATTTTTACCTCTCATAGGATTTGTTGCAAAATGATGTTAATTATATATTTATATATTTGTTTATTCTATATTCTCAAACTCAAACGTTCACGTCGTACATCCCCAAAGGGGTTGGCAGAGGTACTAATACTTCTGAACATCACGTGACATTATCACCTGGTGTTTAGAGTTCCCACGTTTTGTAGGAAAGTGTACTCGCATGATAAGGGGGCAGGCCTATCGCCGTTTTTTACGAAAACACTGTCACACGACTAAGTCCAACTCAGCCATGTGGTTTCCCTCAACGTTAACAATCATGATAAATAAAACACATACATGTCTTTAGGAAAGACTAATTGGTGTAATCCCGACCCGGGATTTGAGCCCTGATTGTCAACACGATAAGCGGTGTTCTTCCCACTGAACTGTCACGGTTGTCTTTATCTTAATTTTAATTTAATAATGCTATGATAAAATGAAATGATAAAGATTACCTAACGTATTATTCGGGAACGTTATGCCTTTGGAATTCTATTATTTTCTTTACATGAACATATCTTCTAATCTAATGAAATATAAATCAATAACAATTTCCCGAAAAGTTGGTTAAGTTGTTCTAAATACGAGTATATAAAACATAAAATCTATACAACTCATTAGATAATTTAAACTCTATTGATTAAGACAAAAATATCACGACACACTACAACGCACAAAAAATGTTGGCGCAAATACTCAAATAAATAAGAAAAACAAGAATACCACCATTTTCGTTTTGCCTATTTATTCAGAGTATTTATACAATAAAAAGCTGAACAAGAAACACTCATTAATTAATTATACGTTTTGTCCACAGGTATGAGAATACTGGTGATGCTTCTCTTAGACACTCTCCCGATGTTGGGAAATGTTCTGCTACTTTGCTTTTTCGTATTCTTTATTTTCGGTATCGTCGGTGTTCAGCTGTGGGAAGGAATTCTGAGGCAACGTTGCGAACTAGTTTTACCTTCCAACGTCATTCGACCTAAGTAAGTTGAAAACCTTTTCACTCAAATTAATTTTTAAAAGAGAATCTTTCTGTACAGTAAATGAAGTTGATTAAAAACTCAGAGATGAAATGATAAAATGAGCGAGTGCAACGTCAACTGACAAAACTTATTCATTTTAGTTTATTCTATTTGCTCGAGAGTGCTCGACTTAGCGGCACGTCCCCATTGCTAACGTTGACTGCATGCAATATTTTAATGCTTTCACCCTCGACGGCAATTTCACGACTGCTCCATATCATTCGATATTCTGCCACATTCGTTCGCCGCATACCATTTAGCAATTACAATTTCAAATCACTGTACAAAAAAAATGTATGCCATATATCGACGCGCATGTCCATACGGCTTTCGTTAAATTCATACTTCACATTCAAATATTGCATTCCGTCAATCACACTACATATACTCTTAATGATATACTACCCAGTAAAAACTAATAATTCTGCTTTGTAATTAATACGCATATTTTTGTGTAACAATACTAAACTTGTTTGAATTTTAGGTGTAGAAAACATGTATCTTAATATAGACTTAGCTAACATTCATATCTTAGATGATATTGGAATCCTCTTGCAATTTCTTGCAACACTATTCCAGTCTCACCTGGATCTAATCAATATCAATAAGTTCATTTAGATGCAGACACTACAATACAGGTAACACCTATCACTCCTTCCTTGTGTTGCAGAGACCTGTCCGAATGGTACAGAGTGCGCGTCAGAATCAACTCGTAAGGACTTACGATACAAATAAATGTATTCTGAGATATTGCGATCTGTTGTTTCGTGTATCCACACGTCTTTTAGCAATTCAGCTATCAGACATTTCAATTACAATCTAGCGGCTTTTTTACCACTGACATTAAGAATATTCACTTCTTGAACAAAAAAGCTTCTGGATTGTACCTCTCAAAATTTACCAAAATTCAATTCTACTCTAATAGACAAAATCTCACATTTAAAATACTTTCCTAAGTACACAACTTGATATCCTAAATCAAATATCCACTTCTCTTTTCTGCAATCTATCACAAACCACAGATGAATATTTAACCAAAGGATTACACTACATTATTCACTAACATGAATAAACCAGCGCAATTGCTCGTCCCATTAAAATTTCATTCCATTCTCCAAACATTAGAGCTAATTGATCAGTTGATATTGCTATATGATACTCTATAACAAATTAGATAAGCTTTATGGTTTTCTTTGTGGCTGAATTTCACCCATACAGTTTGTCATGGCTGCTAACATTAAAACCATTAGTTTCAACCAGGATCTATTCAAATTTGCAGTGGCTTTGTCAGTTTCAATGGTCAAATAGGAACTATTATTTACTGACTCCCGAGATCCTTTACTCTATCCCGTCTCTTAGGCTACTTAACAAGAGCGCTTCGACTGTCCCATTTTAACTAATAGATTGACTAACTTCATTTGGTTGTAGCTTGTTGCATGGCGCTTCCTAACTAAGATTCGTAGTTAGATTATCGTCGCATGAATCGTAACTAGTCCCTTATACATTTCATTTGTCACTTAATCATTAACATATGTAATATAAACAATGTTAAATGATACTTTTAGTTTGGTATTTCCAGCAAAAACGCCAAAATATGATTTTAAAAAAAGAACTCAATAAGAGCTGGATATTTCAAGCTTTACTTCTATGTCGAGTACAGTCTTTGTTAGATGAAGATATCCGAGATATCTTTTGCTGTTTTAGCACGTATTACATTTTATTGAATTACTACAGATATTGTTTCTATTGCAGCATATCGTTTTATTACGAGTTTTCAAAGGAATTGGATTATATTTGTACGACACCTGAAGACAATGGAATGCACCAGTGTGGTGACTTTCCTCCATATAGATATGGGCCGCTGGTGTGTAACGAAACTGCTAAACCCTTCTCATACAACACACCCACCAACTCATCTTGTGTGAACTGGAATCAGTACTACACCAATTGTACCCAGCGTGGGTCAAATCCGTTTCAAGGGACAATTTCCTTTGACAATATTGGACTTGCCTGGGTTGCTATATTTTTGGTAAGTTTTTGTCATAGATTTGCTCCTCCTGCAGATCATTGAAGCGAGAAGGTTCCGTTAATTCAACAGCAATCCACCTCAAGTTTTATTTCCTCAGTTATATCATTAATTTGTGTGCAGTAATTATTTTCAAACTAAGCTCATTTATTCTATGAGCCTGTAACAATTAACCTAACTGTTATTGTCTCTACCTTTTCAAAATTTCTCTAGATATTTTGTTTAGTCCGTCCGTTTGAAGCGAGTTTCAACAAAGTTAAATTATAAGATGCCTGTATAAATATTGATAGCAATTTAAGAGCGACGTAAACAATGTCAGGGATAAAGCGATAGTTATTATAATAAAATGTTATTATCCGTCCAAACTTTTGCATCAGCTAAGTAAATTGGAAAGGCAGTGTTCATTTAAAGTTTCCAGACATAATGTATTGGTTTCTTAACATTTTAAAATAGTTTCATTGAATGTACAAGTTTTATTTTTAATAGCTAAGTTGGAAAATTTAAACTTATTTTGTTTTAGTCAGATGAAGTAGTAAATTTAGCAATTGATAGTTATGTCTACATCGTATAAAATAATACATTTATTAAAAAGGGTAGCCATAGCTTCAGAGCCAGAAACTCCTCAGCCAAATTTGGAAGTTGATAGAGCACAAGATGGTAGAAATAAAGTATCGTTGGTGGGGGGTCCCTAACTGCATCGCCCAAAAACCACCTAAAAAGCCCCACACCCTTAGTCACTTCTTAACACACCCGTGGGTAGAAAGGGGTAGTGACTTTCTAAGCCGTAACTACCTCACAGCCTATATATGTCCCCACCAAGGGGCTCGAGCCTACCCTATATAGGGCGATTTGGCCTTAGTCCACCACGCTGGCCAATTGCAGGTTGGCAGACTAACGACTACTACCGTAATAGTAGCCGTGACCGACGGCTTAACGTGCCAACAAATTTAATTTAAAATGTTACCACCCCCCGGGGATCGAACTCGAGACCTCCGTACTTGAAACCAAGCGCTTAACCGCCACGGAGGCAGTCACTGCACGGCAATATTATTATTTTTGTATTGTATTATTTCTACAATATTATTTGTTTCGTTTTCTTTTTATATCACATCGTAAACAACTTTTTAAATTATCTGTATGTTCGTAATTAGGTAGTAAAACCTCATTTATATGTAAACTTAAACTGTTATTTCTGCCTTAAATATACTGAAAAGATAAATATAGCAATCAAAATTTAGGTTCTAAATTATCTATTCTTTGCAAGTTTAAAATTGGTCGCAAAGTGTTTTATTATTCATACTAACTTTTTTTCTTATTACCATTTATTTATTGACATGTTTTTGAAACTTTTATGCAAAGTTTATTTTATTTCAGGTTATATCACTAGAAGGATGGACAGATATTATGTATTACGTTCAAGATGCACATAGTTTCTGGGACTGGATATATTTCGTTTTATTGATTGTTGTAAGTATATCATCCCATGTTTATAAAAAAACAGCTGCAAAGCCCTTAAAACATCTGTGTAACACTTGATTCAATATTAGTCCACTCAATTCAATTGCAATATGTTCTTCGTGTAGTTACATTAAAACCTATCAATAACCCATACAATGATGGATCTACTTCACGATAAAAGGTTCAAAATAAAATACATTTCTAAAACTAGAAAACATTTTACCCAAAGCATATATCCTGTTACAGATCGGATCATTCTTCATGATCAATCTATGTTTAGTCGTGATAGCCACACAGTTTGCGGAGACTAAGAAAAGAGAAATGGAACGTATGAGAGCAGAACGTGCTAGATTCACTTCTACTTCGACCCTTGCCTCCTCGACTAATAATAGTGAACCGGCTACCTGCTATGCTGAGATAGTAAAATATGTAGCGCATTTGTGGAGGAGGTTCAACAGAAGAATGGCTAAGAAAATAAGGTAAATTCATATTAGATATTAGTGCACGTAACGCAATGGCATATTGAAAGAGTTTGGCATCAAATGTGAGAAATTGTTTTCAAATCCGTTGTGACTTTTAAATAATACATTTGATGATTATATTATTGTTATCGGTATCGAAAACTTAAACCTTCTCTTGAGTCATCGAGAGTACTTGGCATGCTGTTATATTTATGTTCGAAAAATAATTGGAATGTATTTGTGTAGCATATGACACCTCCTATCTGTCAGTCACCAATATCTAACCCTCTACTAAACACGCGGTATATAAGTAGAGCACATTGTGTGGTTTTTTTTTTTATAATAAGTATTCTTTCTTCTATCAAAATCATTTTAAGTCGTATTTTTTGTCATGACAAAGCAAAGTTGACACCAAAAGAAATCTTCACAAACCAGCCAATATAAAACAAAAACTCCCATAAAGAAAACAAGATATACTTTACAAAATTAAGTGGAACATTCTAGTGCTTGTCGAAGAAGCACTCATTTCACCAGTAATATCAAACTTGAAGAAACTTTAACTTTAAATCAGAGTATTGAGAAAGTTCTGAGTGGAATTATTTTGGCATAGTTGGGGCTTTACTTTTTGTGTGTTTTTCCCGAGCAGAGTGTACCGGTACCAGAGAGCGCAATTGCAATGGAGGACTAGTCGTGAAACTCTGCAGCTGCCGGCAAACAAACCGAAACAGCATCACCCTTGCTGTCCAAGGATTCATCCACAGGTGTGTTTTAGAAACAATAAGTAATCTGTGAAAACTTACAAAATAAAAAGTGAACCGTGAAAGTGGGTAGAACACCGCTTATCGTCTGTACGATACCCACTGAGCTACAACGGTACGGTAAAACTATGGTATAAGTAAACTTATCTGAGTTATACAGGATATGACTATGCGGTGGTAATCATACATACATACATGCATATACTCACGGCTATAAATCCCTAGAAGGGGTAGCCAGAGCTAAGGAATTAGAAATTCCTCAGCCACGTTTGGAAAATTGAGTGGGGAAAAGATGGTAAAATAAAGGTTGTGGGTGATGGGTCTCCAACCGCATCGCCCAAAAATCCTTTAAAAGCCCCAATACCGTTAGTCGCCTCTTACGTACACCCATCGGAAGAAATGGGGTAGTGCTATTCTAAGCCGACACTACACAGCAAACTTGCGGTGGATGCAAGCGGTGGTAAACTTGCTACTAATGTCGAGGGTACACTGATTAACTAATGTCACTGTATTTTTTGAGGTAATAAAACGTCTGCCACCCCTTCAACAATTTACAGAGCTTGTTATGTTTAACTTAATTAGTACGATTTTAATTTTTTTATTAATTTTTCATTGTGTGACTTCATAGTGCATGTATAAAAAAATATATAAATTGAAACAAATGTAAATATTGGAAAAGTATGAAATGGTTACATACATTTACTTTATTGTACCGATACATTGCTCCAACGCCTTTGTGATGGTGATAAACAACCACCAAACATATAGACATAATAATGCAATTATATGTTTCATAACCTAAGCTTTCGTGTAACACTTCCAATTTATGTATAGCCAAACGGAGGTAGTAAAAGCGGTGCTGTGGAAGATAATACAACAGACGAGCCAGTAAGCAGGCCCAGTTTACGACGGGTCCCATCCCTTTCAGCGGCCGATTTAGAGGTGAGTACAACTATTCCATCTTTATGTTTTAATCTATAACTCTTATCATTGGAACCATATGGCATGTATGTATGAGTTTTGTAAATATAATGTTATTATAATAAATCGGAAGTAAAAGCTAGTGATTCATAGGTGATATCAAGAAGTATTTTAGAAACCTAGGTTTTTTCTTTACCAATATTAATAAAAAAAATAAAAACGCAACGCATTTTTAATATTTGTCATATGTTTTATAGCTTTCATAACTTTATCAAATCCCGTGTCCAACCTAGTAAATGCTTGTTGGCCAATCTTTATATTATTTTTTGAGAAAAGCAAAGATATACTGGCCATAATACCCAAATCTGCAGCAATTAATTTGAATGTTGAACACTCTGATATCATGAAGTAGGATCTCCCTATCTGAGCGGGTTGCTGTTGCCCCGTATCTAGGAAAGTGGGCGCGCTAATGTACTAATAAGCTGTCATCAAATTTCCTGATACTAGAGCTCGCTAAGTATGAATACAAACCATATAAGATCAGTGGACGGTGATGTCCAGTTTCTATTTAAGATTATGTATCAAGATGTGTAGGTTTAAAACATTATGGGTTTTACCGTATTTTTGCAGATCTACCTAACACGACTATTATTTAATAACCTTATCATCCAATGGTTGACTGTAACACATCGCTTTTTGTCTTAAACACCACCAATTGCATAATTTTTATAAATGGATTTTTTGTGCAAAATTAAGAGTTTTAAATTTTTGTTGTTCCCAGAATGCGTCAAACTTGTCATTGCTATCACCTCCATCGCTTGCTCGAAGGAGATCATCGGTGATGTTCAGTGATACTGTACTGCTGCATGACCCTACCGCTCCAGCGACGTATCCTTACAATATCTGCTCTTCAGAGAAAATGACACAAACAGGTAATTTATTCAATTTGGAACATTTCATTGTGGCGGAAAAACAGCACCCTACCCTACTACTACGAGGCAATTCTGGCGATTTTTGTGGGGTCGGTGCACCCAACTTCCAAAAGTGGCTGAGGGATTGTTATTTCCCAGGCCCTAGCTTACTCTATTTTGGATACATAGCCGTGAGTATATATGTATGCAAAATAGCGTTTGCTTTTATTGATATTCATAAAAAAAATGTTGATGATATTAATAGATAAAAGGTAACCAACCAATAAAACAATAAGGTTTTAAATAATCAGGGTGTATGCATTTGTTACAATAGATTTTTCTTTCACGTGATACTACATGTTGCAAAGAAACTTCGTTCACTTTCTAAAATAAACATTAATCTACGGTAAATAATCGTATTTATCAAGTTCATTGTGCGTTGTGGAGCCACTTTATATATTAATGTTTAAACATTATACTCTTTGCATTATGAATGTTCATTTTAATGTTTGAAGTGAGTAGACACTATAAATTTAAAAAATATTGAGAAGTTAGTAGTGCAGCTAGCTGGGTTGTAACTAACTTTGCGTAAAACAAATGTTTATAGATCTTAGTTATAATAAAGTTACTCAGCTCAAAATAACAAAAACGTCGTACTATATTTCTCTATTTGCCTTTACTTTGATACATCACTCGGCATAACGCAATATTACTAGTAAATTAAAGAAAGTCAAATTATTTTTATTTCTTTTCGATACCACCAGGACTCAAACCCGCGACCTCCCGGTCCACGCCGCGGTCGCTTTGCAAATTGAGCTATGATATCAAGTGACTACTAATGCGAAATTCTTCTTTCCTTTAGTGTCTTAACACCTTAATGGTGTTAAAGTCTTAATTGGTTAGTAATAATCACCACACGAGATTTTCATGAACAAAACATTCTAACTTAAAACGTTAGTTTATTTATAGCCTTTGCTTTTGCTGTGGGAAATAAGTTATTTTGGGACAGATGACCACGAAAATACACTTATATAAATGAATACCGGTAAAAACATAACGATCTTTTTTGCCCTGATGTAGCGAGTAAAATCATTTTCTGGTGATTAAAAGCTAAATATCCTTTACTTTAATTTAATATAATTTAATTTTAATATATTTCCCCACAAAAGATCCAAAAGTAGCTGAGAAAATTGGTTTTAAAAATCTGCCTACCCCTCCTTTTGGGTTCATAGTCTAGTACGTAGTATGTCTTATTTTTTGCAAATTTTCTTGTTACAAAAAATATATTTTAAATCAATTAACCAAAATCTCTTGTGAACAGGTGAACCAAATTTTAATTTCATATGACAATAACATGTTACTGCCTACCACACCTTAAAAATATGAGAGGCCATAAAGCTTCCTCAGTGTACCTTTTAATAAAAGCCAGCAATATTTTTCAATGACATCAGAAACAAAAACCGCTTTATTGTCACTCGTAAAATTAATAAATTATAGCCGAATTGATTGCCGTAAAACGAAGTTTTATGTAATGAAAATTTAATATTTAAAAACAACTTCGTCGTGCCCAGTACGGCGCAAAATATTACGTTTAATATCGCGAATAACAAGATGAAGTAGGTCACCAGGGAATATGAAATAATGAAATCTGCCACAACCTTTGTTTTCAATTTACAAATGATGTTCTTTTATATTACTACACTTCTTCTTTTATCCTACTACACAAAAGGCACGAGCATTTAAACTTACTTAATCAAAAACTCAGCCTTTTAAATTTTTTGGGATTTTAGCTCTGTGTTTTCTGTATTTAACTCTATTCGTATGTAATATTCATCAATAGAATACTGGCAATATATTTAACATTAATCTGAGCAATGGTTGTAGATACATTGAGTCAGCGCGACTGGCTAAAAAGCCAAAGTGGTGAGTCTAGAAATGTAGATCTAGACATTATAGAAAGGCATGTGTTTTTATACTTCAAAACTTCTTGTCTGAATCTTTTTCTTAACAATAAATCTTCACTATATTTATCTTTACTACATATAATCTTGACTAGTTCTATCTATACTTCATTTCCATATCTAAATGGCCGATTTAGATGTTTGCATTAATTTAGATAGACATGATTGGTTCATTAACATGGAAAAGAAGCTAGTTATCCTGGAGATTAATGCTTCTCTTTGTGGTCTGAACAAACTTTCATGATGAGGATTGTTCATAATCATTTCAACATTATGATCAGCCATAAAACTTTCACCAAAGTATAGGCCCCAAAGGTCGAACGGTCCTGCGATTCCCTCATCCATCGAACACCCGTTACTTAAACCAATTCTTCTTCTTCTTTCATCGATCATCGTCATCTTTACCATATCATAATAGGTACATCTCATCTAGGTTTCTTAGTTTGAATGTTAATTATATGCGCATAATTATATAGGTAACGACAATTTAGTCATCTAAATCAATTGAACTTAGTTTAGGGTTATGTTCATTTTGTATCTTGAATGATCTTATTTAAATTAAAAAAGTACTTTTTTCGGGATAGAGTTCGATCTGCCGACAGGAGACACGGTTGAAGAAAAAGCGGCTGCCGGTGGTACAATGTCGTGTCAAGAACTCCTTGCTCTCTCGGGAGCATTATCGGCAGCGTTACCTACAGGTCAAGTAGCACTGGACACCTTCTTTGAAGAACTCACAAAAGGAATCACCAAAAGGGCGGGAGAAGAAAAATGTGATACCAAGGTATGAATAATGGCAGCTATTTCCATCTGATTAATTAAGTTCTAAATAATATTGAACTAATCTAGTAACTCTTTGTCATCAGTGTTTTATATTCAAAGTGCTCGTAGTTTTTTCAATTGATAGAATTAAAATAAAATCGTTATGTAAAACAGATTAAATAAATAATATCTGATATACAGTTATGTTAACAATATTACAGATAAATCTATGCGGGTGTATTTATAATGTTCTAATTATATTTTCATTTCAATCCGTCCATAAAGAAGCTTTTACCGTTTTCTTTTAAGGTTGTAGAAATAGAAGACTTTTCTTGCTGTGCGGAATTGTTGGCAGCGGAGGCTGTAGTTTTGGAGAACAGAAAAAGTAGATTCTCGACCGCTTGCTCTGTTCTTTGGCGACATTTTAATCGGTTTATGTCCTGGTTGAGAAAACACATTAAGGCAATGGTCAATCACAAGTACTTTCAACAAGGTATGTTATTTTTATTTTTAGACGAAATGTTTCAGTACTTTATTTGATTGACGATTGATTATAATTAATAATATATTTTATAAATTGCCTCAACTTTTTTAAAGCTTTGGACTATGCCTAGTCAGTGTCTTTTTTACGTTTTTCAGTATAAGATAACTATATTATCATACAACTCATTCCGATGATTATACATATGGTTTTATGTGTTTTATATAAACATCTTCTAAAAATTCCACGATTTGTCTTCGATCAATTCTACTTTGTGGTTTTGCTTTCAGTGTTTTTGCAATAATGTTAAGAATCGTTTTTGCTACTCAACTTGTGACTAAGTCATATTATGTCAAAGTGACTGTTACTGTTTACTAATTCATATTGCCTATATAACTTTAGAACCCACTCTAAGGAGTAACCTAAAAGTGGGTTCCATGAACCAAAGACTGAATGTCAAATAAAAAAACCACTTACTTAAACTTTCAGGGCTATGCGGGTCGTGAAAGTTTATGATTATGTCTATGAATAACCAAAATATACTACATTTTATTTTAGCACCAGTTTATAAAAGATGTATTATTAAACCTTACCTGACCAAGGACGAGTAATAAACTATTTTCTTTGTTTCTCAGGAATCTTGTTAGCTATACTCATTAACACCTTATCAATGGGTATCGAGTATCACAATCAGCCAGAGGAATTGACGGTGATTGTGGAAATTAGCAATGTCGTGTTCTCAGCGATATTTGCCGTGGAAATGATATTGAAAATCATCTCCGAAGGTCCTTTCAAATATATATCAAACGGTTTCAACGTCTTTGACGGGATTATTGTTATTTTGAGGTAAATGGCCCATCAACTTTGTTTTACTAGATTTAGTAGCCAGATTAAGGCTTGTTTAGAATATTGTATAATAAAATATGTTTGTAAATATATATTGTTACTATGCTGCGATAAATTTTTCGTGCGATAAGCCTTTCTTACAGCACTAGTGAATAAATATAAGGCACATAATAACCAGTTACTTGGAATGGTGATTTCTTTTTTGGTTAATATTAAACAAATTATGAAAACTACACATATCAGTCATAAAAAATGATTTCTAAATTAAGAAAGATAATGAAGATCACTCGTTCAATTATTTTAATTAAGATAGTCTGATCTGGTTCAAGATGGTTGGATCTGAATCTGATAGTCTACCCTTGATCTTCTGATCAAAGGTCAACAATAAACCAGTCTAAATATCGCATAGAATAAACACAACTTATGACAAACTGAAACATAAAGTTGATAAACTAATCAATAGTTCCGAATCCAGTTAACATTAATTATGACGTTGAATAATTTCTGTAAAACTTTATTGACAGTGCTTTTGAGTTGGCTCAAAGTCACGCCGGTGGCAGAGACGCGGGTAACTCTGGCTTGTCAGTTTTACGAACATTCCGGCTGCTAAGGATATTGAAATTGGTTCGGTTTATGCCAAATTTGAGACGACAACTCTTCGTGATGCTACGGACTATGGATAATGTTGCTGTATTCTTCTCATTACTTGTTCTCTTCATTTTTATATTCAGGTAAATAGATGTTTGTTATTAAGGTATAAGCAAAATAAGATTAAGAATGTTAAGCAATTTAAAAATTAAGTTTAATGAAAACATAAATTGCATGATTTTAAACAAATATGAAATTATTCTTTTGTTTAATTTAATTGACTTTCTTTTATAACCTACTGACTTTTCCAAAAATGTTAAAGATGGGAGGAAATAATAAATATACTTAATATGTTGTAGTCAAATTTCAGGATGCTAACAGGGCAAGTTGATGTTATATTTATAATTTACAATAAAATTCTATGAGAGGATTATATTATATGTTTTCGGTATATGTTTCATTTACTTAATAATTAAGATCTATCTATACTCTTCTATATAGTTAGTCAATCACTGTTCTATGCCAATTCTCATTAACTTCTTACTCAAAATCTCGATTTTTCCGTAGAAAGAAGATTTCCGAATCACCATAAAATACATAAGAAATTCCGAATGCCTCTACTAACTGTCACACCCGCATCCCTTACCTGTGCACTGCCGAATGTGAGTGGATTTCCCATTTCTTTTCGAACTTTTCCTATTCTATGTCAACCTATCCAGTTGTCAAACCAGATTATATAATCACTCTACACTGCCACTATTCACACGATCATAAACTTTCTCCCACTTTCTATCTTTTTTCAAATCTATACGTGTTTCATGCTTTTGTGCTTTGTCTTACTTCAATCTGTTACACACCAGCACACGCTCTCGTATCGTCACAACAATCCTTCACATGTATTTCGTTATCATTCATCTGTATATACAATGTGTAAGCGATCCTCTTATACGAATCGAAGGGAAGGAGTGTTAGTAATCGTGTTCTTGTCTAATTGTATATTGCGTGGTAACGTTCAGCATCCTCGGTATGAATATCTTCGGGTGCAAATTCTGCGAGAAAGACTCGGATGGCGACGAAGAATGCGACAGAAAAAACTTTGATACTCTCTTGTGGGCATTTGTCACGGTGTTTCAGGTATTCAATATTTTCAATTAAAATACCTAACAGAGAACCCTAAACAGACTGAACTTGCCACATTACTAAACGCTTCGACGGGTTCGTCAGCATTCATGACAGTAGGATACCTCAGTAACATAACGGCTTCTCGACTAACCATGTGACCACATTGACCACAAACTATTCATTGCTGCAATAAAATATTAAAGTATCTTTAACATTACTATGGTATGCTCGTATCTTGCAGCATTGCACGTAGTCAAACAATCGTTAAGTTGTTTGATAGCAACTCTCTTAGTACAGTACTAAACTGTAGAACCATTCGTAACTGAACCAGATTCATTTAGTTGTCACGATCACTAATGCCCAATTGATCATTCCGAAATGTCGAGAGCACATTAGTCAGTGAGCTTGTTGAGTAGTAGGGTAGCTTTGAAGTGGATCGGTGCCGAGTCGTGGGTTATCTTAGTCGGATCTCCTTCACTGCCGGCCTCAGTCGCACTCCATACCGATATCTACCACCCTGCATGCTGCTTTTATTTATCAAGATTCCATTATTACCGACTTTCTTAGAGATTTGTTTAACTCTTAGTATTTCTACAAAATTTGAATCTTTTAACATTTAAAGAGTTTAACAAATCTCTGGTTTATTCATTTCTCTTCTTTTTCACTCTTTGCATTTAACTCTTTCTTGAATAATTATTATAACCCTTTTCTTACTACCAATTTTCAATCTGCTTTTAAGATTGGCTCACTCACTTTTCCATATTCTATTTATGCATTTTTAAGGGACTCCTTTGCTTTATTTGAATATCTATTATACTCACTTTGTTTTAACATTATTTTTTTAACCGTCGCGCAACTATGTATTGTATGCCTCCTAAATAATGTAATGTTCATCTAGGTTTTAAAAAATAAAAACTGTTAATTATACAATAAAATAAACACTTTAAACGAAACATATTAAACAATAACTCATAATTAACTGTATAGGTGTAAGTGGATAACACAACCTGGCACTATTGCCTTAGTTTATATCACTTAGCGTATAACATAGATGTTTGAATGAAAGTACATATACCTAAATCTACGTGTCGGTCGAAGAGCAGTGCAATCGTTCCGCAACTGCTGTCGTCTCGCTCGCATCTGCTTTATCTTTCTTTCATTTGTCCATCGGCATCGCGGTGCAGTATACTGGGCATGTATCTGTTCGGGGGTAAGTTTTGCAAGTTCATCGAAGACAATGGCACGGAGCGCGATTGCACCTGCCCTGAGATCGTATCGCACCACCCCAGGTGTGAGTGCGACAGGAAACACTTTAATAACATCCTCTGGGCGACTGTCACCGTCTTCCAGGTAAGATAAGTGGCAAGTTGCGTGAAAGGTGTTAGTTAACGTACACTAGTCGGTTATTTTGCGATCCCTCTTTGTCCTAGAATTAGATACACAAGACCTAAATATCAAAAAAGTGTTCTTTTTTACCTTTGAAATTCAATGTTGAAAAGACTAGTGCCCTATAATTTACCCCGCATCTGAGTCGATATAGAAACCTAGGATTAGAAGTAGTTATTAATATATGTAGGAGTGCTCCATTAGATAGTGCATGAGCTTAATGTATACTTGTATTGATATCGTTTAGTAACGCTTGTGTAGTAGTAAAGATCGCCCGTGTTCCTTGTCATTACATTAAGTGCATTACATTAACACATCACCTAACACTTGAATACACTTGATACTAACGCAAGATATTCACTTATTAACCAACAAATACATGATGTTTTAATACAAGGTAATAAAATACTGAAAGGCACTGTAACACAAAACCAGCACACCTGCTTATTTTGATTTATTAACTAACTCACTTGAAAATTTAAGTTACTTGGTGTGGTAGTATTTATGTTTAAATTCTTGTCCTATAACAATATATCAACCAACTTTTCAGGTATTAACCCAAGAAGATTGGAATGTCGTTTTGTTTAATGGAATGGAAAAAACGAGTCATTGGGCAGCATTATATTTTGTCGCACTCATGACATTTGGCAATTATGTTTTGTTCAACCTACTGGTTGCCATACTTGTTGAAGGGTTCAGTTCAGAAGTACGTTTTTATATTTTTATACTTCATTTGTTCAGGCGACAAATATTACATTATATGTGTTTGTGATTATAGCGTAATGAGAGACGAGAAAGAGAGCAACGAGAATTAGCAAAATCTAAATTATCAAGTGAAATATTTGGTGATAATGAATATAATTACGATGATTCAAACTCAGGCTCCAACTCTAGTGAAAGCTTTTCACAGGTAAGTATTTGTGCTTTTAACTCATAATCTCCTGGAGTCGTTTTCAATCTTACATATAACATACATATACTCACTCCATTAGTTCCCATTGGGGTAGGCAGAGACTATCGATCGCCACTTTGTACGATCCTGACAAACCTCTCTAGATTTGTGTTCATCCATAAACTTTCTCATACCTGCTCTTTTATTGCTCATATTTAGGACGCCTGCCTTTTTAAGCACACTCGCTATTTGATCCAAATGTATCCTCCGCGGTCGTCCATATTAATGAACCGTTTTGTTTAATACAGAATGAAATCAAGAACTTCTGGAAGTCAGCTGACGATATAAGAAAGCCCAAAGATCATGTGAACGGTAATAAAGAAAAACAGATGCGTTCGAAGAAAAAAAGTAAGGCAGCCATACATAATCCGACGCTATGTAAAGACTGCGCTCAATCGAATAAATGTAATCTACAAAAGGTAAAAAATACACATAACATAACATATATTATTCACGCCATTAGTTCCCAATTGGGATAGGCAGAGACTATCAATCGTCACTTCGTACAATCTTACGTATCAATCCTTCCACATTAGCTCTATAGATCCCTTTTACCAATTTCCTATAATAGCACACAATTCCTGTAAAACACACAATATTAAATACAAATTGTCCATATTTAGATTATTGATATGCCCCTAGTCCTGTTGTTTTGGCCTTAGTTCACAGAGCAAAACAAACAGGCCAATTTTTTTTTTCATAAATTATATATATTAGCGCATAAAATAGTTCTTTTCTTTGATTTTGCGCTGCCTCAATTTAGATACGAGTTTCAATACATTAAGGGTCCTATGTCAGCATTGTAGAGTAACATTACTTGTTTACTTGATTTTAAATATATGATTGTATTATCTTTATTGAGCAAAATATGGCTTCATTATACTTTTGCTATTATAGATAAAAAAATGTAACAGTAAATTTCGTTCCGCCAAATATTTCACTACTTATTTTTAAGTAAAAAACATGAACAAACATACATACATACACTCACGGCCCTAAATCCCAAAACAGGGTAGCCAGAGCTTTAGAGATCCTCAGCTACATTTAGATGTTGATAACTGGGGCAAGATGGTAAAAATAAAGTGTCGTTGGTGATGGGTCTCCAACCGCGCCCAAAATCCACCTAAAAAGCCTCATACCCTTTGCCGCCTCTTACGACACCCTTCGGAAGAAAGGAGTAGTGGCATTGTAAGCTGGCACTACATGGCAAATAAATATTTTAAATAAAAACAAAATACATTCACAGGAATCCAAGATGCTAGCCAACAATATCACCAATTCAGATACGACGATAGTGCCAATGATAACCCATACAGCAGCAACCCCTCAAGACTCGCCGTCAACAACTTTGGAACCCGGGGCTTCCTTCAAAGACTACAATATGATTATGAACTTGGAACGGTCCTCAATGTTGTCCAGCTTGGATTCTATTGATAGGACTTCTGTAAGTTTATTTGCGTTTTTTTTTCTACAATCTAACTTTCGTTCTTAGGTGAGCAACTTAGTAAAAGTTTTATATGGTAGAAGTAATACGTCTCGTACATTATCTTTGGAATAATTTGACTATGATGTTCATGTGGAAAGTTGTGGCTGTATTTTTATCAAATTATATCCAATAAAGATTTCTTCAGCATCTTTCAATAAAAATACCTTTTTTCAGAGTTCAAGCATACCAGGACTTTTAAAGCCACCAAATAGTTATACCTTGACATTACATTCGGCAGCGTCACAACTACGAGCTGAAAAAGCAAGATTACCTCCAATGAGCTTAACTCCACCACCATTATCTTTAGCACCACCTCCTCTTAGAGCTTCGTCCACAGTTTCAATACAACCATCAACTCCAAAGTCTATACCTTCACCAGTGTTATCAGAAAAAAATCTACAGTTATCAATACCAAAGGACACCAAAGACGAAAACTGCTTGAACACCAGTGACAAGTCAAGTCTTCTAAGTTCACAAAAGTAGGTATTCTCATTTCAATTCGAGTTTAGTTGCTTTTATCGTATTTGCGACAACAATTCAGCGAATACAAAGTAAGATGAGCATATGTCGATGGTCATAAGCATTTTACAGTTTGAGAGACTCGTAAAAATGTTTCACGTCTCTCTCAGTTTAAATTATAATTTTATGCATCTATCAAAATTATATTATATATTCTATAAATATTCATTCCTGACTTATTACTTCGCTTTAATGTATGATATGTACGATATGTATGATAAATCAACATTTTCTTGCAGTATTGAAATATTCTCAATCTATTCATTCATGCCAAATAGACACTATTTATAATTAAGAAAGTCAATTAAGATTTACTCTTTACGTTTTTGTCATTATTCTGACAAATATCAAGAACTCTTTGCCGTATATTCTTCAACCTGACTTGATTACATTGCAGAAGCGTAACACTAGGCGGCGTATCAAATGGAAATGAAGATAAATGTCGTATACAAAGGGGCTACAGTTGGCGACTATCTAGGCCGAGTCTCAGACGAAAACCGAAACACAGAACAGGATCCGATTCTGAAACCATTGTGCTAAACAATGGCAGAGATCATGCTTCATGTAACGGTGAGCTTTATGTGTTCTGAGGTCAGGTATGACTTAGGTTTTGGTATAGGTGGAGTGACTATCTTAATTGCACCCTTGGGTAAGAAATATTCTGATCTCTTTATTTAATTAGCTCCTGCGTACCATTCCGCGTTTATTAACTGATATATTAGCTGAAATTTGCATGAATCCATGAATTTACTTTCTAAGAAAAATAGCTTTAGATGAAATTGTTAATTAAGTAATATACTGCTATATAAATTAATATACTGCTAACTAAACACATTCAATAACCTAACAAATTAAGTTAATAAAAGATGTTATTAAAGGAAAGAAAAATTTCGACACTGGCGGGGTTTGAACCCGCGACCTTCGGGTATACGCCCCCGTTCAAACCCCGGTTCAAACCCCGCCAGTGTCGAAATTTTTCTTTCCTTTAATAACATCTTTTATTTATGAGTAATAATCCCCACATGAGGAATTCATGTCAAAAAAACATTAAATTAAATTAAGTTAAGTTTTAATATGCTTATTAATAACTATACACAAATAATATTATTTTGACATTTAAATCCATTTTATATAGTTTGATGAAAATATGATAAATAACGTTTCTCCATAATATTATTCAATTTTGCATGTGACTACGTGTAATAAATTGAAATTATTTTATCATTATTGCGAAATACTCCTTGCTCGGCACATTTTCCAGTAACACAAACTGGCTGATAATTGCCTTCACGTTCAGATAACGTACATTTTCAATATATATTTTTATACAAGTTTCAAAATTCGAGTGTTAATTATTATTTCCAATATTATTGTATCCACCATTAAAAGTTGAGAGTCTTTTGCGTAGCATGCCTCTGTTCTTTTCTGAATAATGAAAGTAAGACGTGTGTTCTAAATGCTGGTGTTTATTATTAGTTTTTTTTTTCCATTAAGTTAATAATTCTATTGTCGTGTATAATAGTATAAGTATCCTCTTTTAGAGTTCCTAATAATATTTCTAAGTTCATATTTCAGGTTCGAATCTTCGTAAGAACGAATTGTTGCTGTCTTCGTCGATAGTTATAAAAAACGACACACAATCGGAGTTTTCGGTCAGTAAAAAAAGCCAACTTCCAGCTCCGAGAGTTCTGGCTCAACCCAGGAGAATATCTGCACATGCTGCGCCATTACTGCCTGACGTAAGTTTGACTTATTTTTTTTACTTAAACATCATACATGCATATACTCACGGCTATATTTCCCTTGAAGGGGTAACCAGAGCTAAGGAATTATAAATTCCTCAGCCACTTTTGGAAGTTGAGTGGGGAAAACTATACTCACATATATACCATACTTCATATTATGCTCACAGCTATAAATCCCAAAAAGAAGTTTCCAGAGCTTCAGAATAAGAAATGCTTAAGCTACTTTTGAAAGTAAAGTGGGGTAAAATTTGCAAAACAAATGGTTTAGGTGCTAATTTTGCATCACACAACGATCACTTTGAATGTCCCAACACCCTGAATCGCCGCTATAGACGCCCGCGTCGCGAGAAAAATTGAGTCAGTGGTATTCTAAGCTGACACTACACAGACAACATACATGCATACATACATATACTCACGGCTATAAATCCCTTAACGGGGTAGCCAGAGCTATGGAATGACAAATTCCTCAGCCACTTTTGGAAGTTGATTGGGGAAAAATGATAATAATAAACGTTTTTGGTGAAGGGTCTCCAACCACATCGCCCAAAAATCACTTAAAAAGCCCCTTTACCCTTAGTTGCCTCTTACGATCACCCACGGGTAGAAATAGGGAAGTGTTATTCTAAGCCGACACTACACGGAGATACACAGATAACTTGCTATCATTACACAGGTAACTTAAACGTTGTTATAAACCCGGTCACATATGTTGCAACCAAGTGGTTTAAGCCCACCCCTACGTAGCACCACCATGAGCTATCTTTGCTTTATATAATATTCAATTTAAACCTTAAATTAGCATAATTCATCAAAGCATACTTTTTTCATTTTTCAACAGGTTTCCTGGAAAGCTCCGGAATCTGGATTTTCATCGGATTCAACTATCAAACTAGATAAAGCTCCACAGCCAAAGATATCCCTTTCCAAAGACATTCTGACTGGTAAGTTCGTTTTAGTTCTTTTAAAATAAGCTTGCAAAAAACCTTCATATAATAACATAATAAACATAAACATAAACATAAACGTTCACGCCGAATATCCCCGAAGGGGTTGGCAGAGGTAATAATAATTCTGAACAACACGTGACTTTGTCACCTGGTGTTCAGAGTACCCACGTTTTGCATGGACAGTGTACTCACGTGATAGGGGGCAGGCCTATCGCCGTTTTGTACGAATACACTGTCACATGACTAAGTACGAGGGCTGCTATTTATGTATCCGGAACTGGCCACTTACAGAACAATAATTTAAAAAGTAATTACATCATTTAAAAATAGAACTCTTTAGCTTTAGAATACATTTATTTTTATGTGACTGTCAATTGTTTTCACATCGTAGCGTCATTTTGAAAATTGCGTGTCTTCACCACCATGGATTTAACTCGTGAACATTTTCGTGCCATGATTTTTTACGATTTTCGGCGTGGTCTAACTCAAAAACAGTGCATCGATCAGCTTACTTCAACTTTTGGGGATGAAGCACCCTCAAAGACCACTGTGTATCACTGGTTTAGCGAGTTTAATCGTGGACGATCTAAGCTTACTGATGAAATTAAAGAAGGTCGCCCTAAAACGGTCGTTGTACCTCAAAACATCGATGCTGTCCGGGAACTAATAACTCAAGATCGTCATGTTACATATCGTGAGATAGAGGCATCTCTGGGCATTAGTATGACGAGCATACATAAGATACTTCATGAACATTTAGCTGTAAAAAAAATTTGCTCCCGTTGGATTCCGCACAACTTGAGTATTGATCAAAAACAGGCTCGTGTCGATTGGTGCAAAGAAATGTTAAAAAAATACAACCGTGGTGCGTCAAAAGCTGTTTATAATATCTACACAGGTGACGAATCTTGGATCTACGCTTACGACCCCGAAACTAAGCAGCAGTCCACGGTGTGGGTGTTCCAAGATGAGCCGAACCCAACAAAAGTTATTCGTGCAAAAAGCACATTGAAGCAAATGGTCGCTTGTTTTTTTGGTATAAATGGCCATGTAGCTACAGTGCCTTTAGAGAATCGTAAAACTGTTAATTCGGAGTGGTATACGACCATTTGTTTGCCGGAAGTCTTTGAACAAATAAGAAAGACTAACCGACAACGTAGAATCATTCTGCATCACGACAATGCTAGCTGTCACAGGTCGGCCGTCACAACTCAGTTTTTAGAAGCTCAAAAGATCGAATTGACAGGTCATCCGCCGTACAGCCCTGATTTGGCACCCAATGATTTTTATTTATTTCCAAATGTGAAGAAAAAATTACGTGGTCAACGTTTTTCGAGCCGCGAAGAGGCAGTCGATGCGTTCAAAATGCACGTTTTGGAGATACCTCAGTCTGAGTGGAAAAAGTGCTATGAAAATTGGTTTCAACGCATGCAAAAGTGTATAGATCTGAGCGGCGAATATTTTGAGAAGCAATAAAACCATATTAATTGATATATGTTTGTTTCTTTTTTTTATTCCGGATACATAAATAGCAGCCCTCGTACAACTCAGCCATGTGGGTTTCCTCACGATGTTTTCCCTCACCGTTAACAACCATGATAAATTAACCACACATATGTCTTTTTAGAAAAGACAAATTGGACCTTCATATAATCTATTTTTTATTGATAACAATAGGTATAAGACTAAACATACATGAAACCGCCTCTTTGTATTCCTGGCCAACTTTTCCAGCTTCATTAACATACATAAATACATAAACGTACATACATAAATATTTTGAAATATACTCTTTTATTTCTCATACTTCGTACGCTTGCCGTTTTGAGTACAAGGACTTGAGAAAACTATCATTAGTTTTCGTATTGAATTGAGTTTATGTAAAATCTTACAAACATTCATTTAACATACAAAACTCGTTGCCAAGAGTCAAATGCTGTAACAAAAATAAGACGTTAATAAACCTATTGTTATGTGTAAATTAAAACAAAAATAGAACCTAAATATGCAACCATAGGAACACGTTACTAAAGCATATAAAATTATTCATAGTTAGCGTGCAGTCGGTTCATTACATTGTTTATACAGTTAAGGTAGAAAATAGAAGGGTGTAAAATATCTATTTTAAGAACCTACAAGCCTGGTTTTTGCTCAAGAGATTTTAACTGAAAGTATAATGTTTGCTGCAGTTACAACGGTGTCAGAAGTAAAAAGCAGTAACCTATCTCTGCCTCCTACCGCCTGCCAAGTACCAATGAAGCCTGCCCAATCGGTGACAATTGCACCAAAACCCACCATCCAACCACTGCCGCTTATGAAGCAGATCAACGAAGAGGTAATTATTTATGTTTCTACCAAGTTTTAATTTATAACAAATGTTAGCACATTTTTATTTCAATGGGACTCGATTAGATCAGGCAGTTGATGAAAGAGTAATGTTTGCATTTTACTGGGTAGGTACTCTGAACACCAGGTGACAATATCACGTGATGTTCAGAAGTGTTGTATCTCTGCCAACCCCTTCGGGGATATACTGTTTGAACGTTTGAGTTGAGCAGTTTTATAATGGCATAAGTATGCGTTGTAGCTACTTTGTATGAACGCATTTGACTATGCTATATGAATGTACTTTAACTTAATTTGAATGTTTTGGTTTATGAAAAATTTGGACACCGGCGCGGCGGGGATCAAACCCGCGACCCCCGGGTATATGCCCCCGTCGCTCTGCCAATTGAGTCAATGGCTTCCAGTGCGAAATTTTTCTTGCATTCTTTGTTTCTTTTACACTTTTAAGTAGTGTTTGCGTTACCTACCTCCGATTTTTTAACAAATCCCGTCGCTTTGCCAATTAAACTAGTGTCAATGGCGTCCAGTGCGATTTTTCTTCCATTCTTTGTTTTTTTTACGCTTTTAAGTAGTGTTTGCGTTACCTACCTCCGATTTTTTTCCCAATTCGGAAGGCCACTTCACACAAGGCGGGGTAAGAACCCGTGACCTCCGGGGGAGTATACTGTCGAATGTCGAAGTTTTTCTTTCCTTTATTTATTAGTATTAATCCAGATTTTCATGAACAAAAACATTCAAATTATGTGATAGTTAGGCGTTCTCAACATTTGCATTCTATCTGAAAAAATAGACAAGTGGCCTTCCGAATTTGCAAAAAAATTTGAGGTAGGTAACGCAAACACTACTTAAAAGTGTAAAATAAACAAAGGAGGGAGGCATTTCGCACTGGAGGCCATTGACACTGTAGCTCAATTGGCAGAGCGACGACGGGGGCGTATACTCGGACGTCGCGGATTCGATCCCCGCCGGTGTCGATTTTTTTCTTTCTTTTATTTATCCTTTATTTATTAGGACTAAAACTTAGTAGGTAAAAATGCAATATGATTTGCCAAATTAGTTGATGTAGTATTTTAAAAACATCAAATAATTGGCTACAACTAGTACATACCTATACTTTTGCTACTTAAAGTAAATAACTATTGTCCAGATGTTGGTAGTAAAAGTCTCGCAATTACTTTAGATATTTAGGTACAAAACACAATTCCTTTACCCTTGTAAGCAATGAACACAATTATGTATTAATAAGCAATTGCCTAGGCCGACTACAATTGCATAACAGGGTTCCGGAAAACTCATTAATAACTTAAATTCTAATTTCATTTCGCTTGCTGTAATGGTAAATATAGAACGCGTTGTGTTTAGATTTCTAATATTTCCAGCATATAGACATACACTGTCTTATAAAATATAAGTAAAACTTAGTCACCTAGCTTCGTACGATTTATTCCTCACCATTAACCATTTTGGTAAATAAACCAAAGATATGACTATAAAAAAGTACGGAGCTTTATACTTTTGTTATGTTATGTTACAACCAAGATATCTCAGTGGTTAGTAAATACACTTATCATGCAGAAATGCATCGGTTTCATCCCCGAGTCTTCGATCATCGAGTTGACAACATCACGTGATGTTCAGAAGTATTAGTACCTCCGCCAACCACTTCGGGGATATACACCATGAACGTTTGAGTTTAGACTTAGTACTTTTGTTCCCTTTGTTACCAAATCAGACGCATTCGAGTAAGCTACCGATTGTATGATAAGTATTTATACAAGATGCAAATTATCGCAGTATTTTTTTATAAACTTTTTATATCAGTCTAAACGATAATGTTGAATAAATTAGCGTGCGTGCTAGCACGTCAGAAGGGCAAGCACGAGCATTATTTTATCGACACGATAATGCTTAAAATGAGATGGCAGTATACGGTACTAAGTAAGTGCGTAAGAGATGGCTGCTTTATCCCACGCGATAACTAGTTTAAACACGGCTCGTACTAGCCGGCAGGTGATGGTAAACACGCAGAGGCGCGATAGCACAGCTTGGTCTCTGCAAAGATAAACAATTTAGAATATATAGGTATATAATTTGAATGTTTTTGTTCATGAAAACCGGGGTCGCGGGTTCGATTCCCGCCTGTGTCAAAAATTTTGTTTCCTTTATTTATTATATAGGTATATACTTGAACATAAATTAAAGTCATTAAAATGCAGATAAAATCACAGAAGTAGATTGTAATATAAGATATTTAGTCGTTATAGTTACAGTGAATTATAAACTTTAAGGAAGCGATCGCTTCCTGTAATGTCTTATACATTACAATAAAAAATATTGCAAATAATTGATGAAAAACGAAATGGCGGCAAAATACTTGGAAATTTTAACTGTCGTTTGCGCACCGCATGCGAGATAGCGAATATTGCAAATCATAAATAATCTTATAAATAACCTTCCTTTTGAACTTAAGTGCAATATTACTAATATTAATTTAAAAAAAAATTGATAAAATATTTCATGAACCAACTGGTTTAATTTCATTGCTAAAAAATAATTTAAGACACTACTACACTCACAATTATTTCAATGTATTTTAGGTTCTATTTGATATTCATGTACGTATTATGTATTTAATATGTGTATGCATATATATTGTATATTTGTATGTAGGGACACTTGTGTGTGTATATAATATATATATATTTATATATTTATGTATATATATATATATGTGTGTGTGTGTGTTTATACATGTATATAGGTATATTTATTTTACATAATTTATTTTATTCTATTTTCGAATTAGTTTATCGAGTCGTCAATATGGTCACCGTAATCGAATGAAATTTTCATCATACTGTATAGTATTTTTATTTGTTTTAATATAGGATATTAAGCTGAACAATTTCATTAATGTGCAAAAAGATTTGAATTGAGCAAATACCTACACAAATTGATACAATACTGGACAAATAACCTCTTTACGATGGCGAAAAAACTGTATTGATAAAAAAATACATTATCACACTAGTGCCATAACGAAAATGTCACCGTTTGTACCTTTTGCTTCTAGGTACTAGTAGGTAGTCGAGGTCGAGATTCAACAAGCCTAAATTCAATTCAAAATACATGTATTTATGAGTTTTCAATGAATTCTTATTTTTAGGTATCATTATCAAATAATGTGGCAGTAGTACCAACTACAACGGAAAGAAGATTCATGATAAAAGATCTCTTTCGATTCATGGAGCCAACCGGCTGTTTGAAAGAAAAAGAAGACTATTCGATGTATATATTTTCACCAACCAACTGGTAAGGAAAATTCGTTTGTATTCTTTCTTTAACATTGCTCGTTAATGAGATAAATTAAATAATTGCAGAGCATGTAATGAATGCATATTTAGGGATATGGACTAGATCGCAAAATTACAATTTGACAAATTAAAAACTGAAGTGCTATACACACTTAGCCTTCCGGGCCGCCGACATTTATCGGCAACTTTTGGTTAGCGGTGTTGTTTTTATTCATAGGATAGTCATAATACTTTCAACATAGGCCGCCGGGTTTGTTGCCAAGCAATGTCAGCGAGGCGGCCCAGCGGGATCAGTGGGTATTGTGCTTAATATTTACACGTCACAATATGTGCCCCGAGTCATATCTGGTGTAAAAATGCCTAACAGGCTTGCAGCATTGCCGCGTTGTATAGCCAAATATATTCTTTCAACCAGATATGATACGGAGCGCGGATTTGATCTCACGTCCCTCAAACACCGTCCTATACTCCGAAAAAGCTCCCACGCCTATTATTGTCAATAAAGTAAAGTGTTTTTTTGTATCCTTCTTATTGAGAATTATGCTTTCAGGATAAGAAGGTTCTGCACTTGGATGGTGACAAGAAGTTGGTTTGACAATATAATTTTATTATTCATAGCGTTGAACTGTATAACATTGGCAATGGAGAGGCCAAATATTCCCCCAGACTCTAAAGAAAGATCTTTCCTTGCCACCGCCAATTACGTATTCACTGCGGTTTTTGCCGTAGAAATGTTCATCAAGGTAATTCATTATTCAAAATATTTAATTAATTTTAGTAGAAAGTGCCTGGATTAATTTTATCTCACGCGTTCTTTCATGTGTTGGTATATCGTACCGTGAATGTTTTAATTAAGATGGCTGATGAATTGTTAACATTCTTGAAGTTTATAATGAGTCACTTTATTGCTTTATTGTAACGTAACATTTATGAATGTGAATGCATGCATTTATATGATGTGGAAGCGTAACATTATATATAACACTCGTAGAGTTCACACTTTTATGAAAATTTACTGTCAATTTACTGTCGTTGCTGTGTAGTGTCGGCTTAGAATAGCACTACCCCAATTCTTCCGTTGGGTGTACGTAAAAGGCGACTAACGGTATTGGAGCTTTTAAGGGATTTTTGGGCGATGCGGTTGGAGACCCATCACCAACAACCTTTATTTTACCATCTTTTCCCCACTTAACTTTCCAAAAGTGGCTCAGGAATTTCTAATTCCTCAGTTCTGGCTACCCCATCTAGGGATTTATAGCCGTGAGTATATGTATGTATGTATGTATGTTACTGTCAAAATATTTCAAAACCGTACTTAAAATATATACGGACATATAATACACAGATCAAGTTAGCCGCAAACTAAGTTAAATTTCTCAACGATATATATAATTTATAAAACACATAAAAATTACATCCAAGACCAAGAAACAATCGAACCCGCAACCTCCGGACCGAGAAGCTAGTCACCTATCCACTTGGCCACAAAAACAAATCACTTTCGCTTTCAAAATCAAATTATGTTATATCTACTAATGAAATTTTAGGCACTACTTAGCTAGCAACATCAGGTTTTTTAAAGGCATTGAAGTTATTTAATACTCAACCTACCCAAAAAATCTTGTAAGCTAATTTTTAATATAACACAGGTGGTGGCTTCCGGAATGTTCTACGGCGCAGAAGCGTATTTTACGTCGGGATGGAACATAATGGATGGCTCACTTGTTATAATATCAATTATTGATTTACTCATGTCGTTGGTTTCTGAATCAAGTCCACGGATATTCGGAATTCTGCGGGTGAGTTTTAATTATATAATTAGTTGTATGATAGAAATAGCTTTTGTAAGTAAGTATAAGTCTATGCGACATGATAGTCCAGTGGGTAGAACACCCGCCCGAAAAACAGAAGGGCGTGAGTTCCAATCCTGGGACGGGCCTGCACCAATTTGTCTTTTCTAAAGTCATATGTGTGGTTAATTTATCATGGTTGCTAACGGTGAGGGAAAACATCGTGAGGAAACCCACATGGCTGAGTTGTACTTAGTCATGTGACAGTGTATTCGTACAAAACGGCGATAGGCCTGCCCCCTATCACGTGAGTACACTGTCTAAGCAAAACGTGGGTACCTTCTCTGGAAACTAGATGGCGCTTGCCATGTGAGTTCAGAAGTATTGGTACCTCTGCCAACCCCTTCGGGGATAAACGGCGTGAACGTTTATGTTTACGTTTATGTTTATATAAGTCTATGTTTTTATTTATTATTAAATTGTTTTTGGCTTAAAATGCGAATCTGGTTAACGACCGCGAAAGATGAGTCTTTTATAGAAATGATTCATGTTATTTTGCTAAATTCACATGACGAAACTATAAATTGTTATAATGTGACTAGTCATGGTATGAACAGAACCGTTTTTATTAGCCTTTGAAGTTTTCGTATTTTAATTAAAGTGAGTATTACACATCATGGTACAAATAATACAGTACTTAGTAAAAGTGTACTGCAACAACCTAAGTAAGTTTAAGTTAGCTTATCTAACTTCAAGCTCACTTGCTGATGTTGGCACTGTTTGCGTCACGTGGTCTTAATCCCACATAAATACCAAAGTCTCATTCCGCGTTCTTGGTTATTCGTTATTATTTACATTTACTATGAACACTACTTAACATGCATGACTTTAAGTAGACTGTCCGTATAATTAAAAGGCTTTTGGCGATAAGTCCTATCGCCCATTATATTTATTTGAAAATCGTATTGTTCGCATATATTTCTTTTTAACATGTGCATGTGTTTTTTTTATTTATTCTAATCTATTATTCCTTGCAGGTATTCAGATTACTGAGATCCCTAAGACCACTGCGAGTGATCAACCGCGCGCCAGGTCTCAAGCTGGTTGTGCAAACACTACTCTCCTCGCTGCGACCGATCGGAAACATCGTGCTTATCTGTTGCACCTTCTTTATCATATTCGGAATTTTGGGTGTCCAGGTAAATTGTTCCAAAGAAACGTTGACTTGTTGGATATTGAGTGTGGTTTTAAGATTCAATATGTATTTGGGCTGATATATTTGAATGGATATTTTGTGTTTTAAATTTATTTTTTTTAAAGTTTTAAATTCTAATTCTAATTTGTGTATCGCATTCCATAGCTGTTAACCATACAACATTACTATGGACCTTGTTCAGGCACAGCAATATAAGAGAGGACGACCTTATAGTAATATATAACCTGTATTTAATTTATATTAAGCATTTAGGTTTCTATGTAGATAAAATATATGCTGTTTATGTATTGGTCTATCATATTTATGTTTGACAAATAATATAGGTACCTTTTTTGCAAATTCAATAATTTATTGACATCTTGGTACAAAAAAACACAAAACTCTCTAAAAACAACAAATTTAAATCGAAACACTGAAACAAGACACTTTTATAAACTTACAAAAACATTTTCAGCTATTCAAAGGCGCCTTTTTCTACTGCGAAGGTGCAAACATAAAGAATGTGAAAAACAAAACCGACTGCCTCGCGATCGAGGGCAACGCTTGGGTAAATAGAAAGTATAACTTTGACGATTTGGGGAAAGCGCTCATGTCCCTTTTTGTGCTGAGTTCCAGAGATGGCTGGGTTAATATTATGTACACAGGCCTCGACGCGGTGGGAGTCGATCAACAGGTAAGCTGAAAATATACAGCTATGTAGGAAGTATACTTTTGTGTAAACTCTTGGAATATGGATGAGTCTTTGGAACCGACTTTGTAACTGATTTATTTTTTTCGAAGAGATTTAGCGTAGCTCAAAAGATACATTTGGAATTTGGAACTTGTTATTCATATGAGATGGAGTTTTGGTTTGTAAATACCAATAATTTATTTCGTCTTATTCACGTTAAAGACAGACTTATATTTTTTTTAAATGTATTTTTATTCACGTTAAAGAAACACTACAAAATTCTGTGAAAATGTATTCCTTATCCTATAGTGTAGAACCTACAGAACTCATGTAGCAGTCCTTCGAAAAACACTAATGTTTTTTTTCAAAAAAGCGTGATTTATTAGCGGTATTACCGTTATTAAGAAAGAAAAAAAGGACGTTTATTCACTATGTGTGGCACAAAAAACATATAAACAGGAAAAATAATATTTATTTTAACTATGAAAGTAACTTATAATAACACAATGATTTAAAAAGAAAACAACACAACTTTTACGCCAGTGCAACAGCGAATTGATACTGACTCAGCACTACGTTATGAGTCGTTTGTCTCCTAACACTGATTTTCAATCAGTGCCATCATAGAGTGACAACACAGTCATTACAGTACAAAATATATGTAATATATATTATTATTAATTAATATATTATGTATATATACCAACAACCGTGATAGCCCAGTGGGTAGAACACTCGGTTATCGTGCAAACGACTAGTGTTCAAATCCTGGGTCGGGCCTACACCAATTTGTCTTTTCTAAAGACATATGTGTGGTTAATTTATCATGGTTGTTAACGGTGAGGGAAAACATCGTGAGGAAACCCACATGGCTGAGTTGTACTTAGTCATGTGACAGTGTATTCGTACAAAACGGCGATAGGCCTGCCCCCTATCACGTGAGTACACTGTCCATGCAAAACGTGGGTACTCTGAACACCAGGTGACAAAGTCACGTGATATTAGTTAGCCCTTCGGCGTGAACGTTTATGTTATGTTATGTTATATATATATATAAATTTTCACCTGGTGTTCAGAGTCCCCACGTACCCACTAAGTACAACTCAGCCATGTGGGTTTCCTCACGATGTTTTCCCTCACTGATAACAACCATGATAAATGAACGACACACATATCTTTAGAAAAGACAAATTGGTGCAGGCCCGACTCGGGATTTGAACACTACTCGTTTTCACGATAACCGGTGTTCTAACCATTGAGCTATCACGTCGTCACGTGAACACGTTAATCTAATTAAATATTCACTACACACCTTAGACATAACCCAACACGACAATAATTCCCTCAAGTCTGAAAACAGACGACAGTGTGAAATTTGAGCCGCTCAACTTTTCAGCGTAAATTAATGCAGTTCGTCAAAGCTTAGCGCGAGCTAACGTGTTTCGGTGTAATGTCACCAACTCGTGAACTTGCACATACTAACTTCCTAACTCGATGCTTTTGACATGGAGAGATGTTGTCTATTTCAGACTGAGTTTGTTAGCTGTTTCTACGAAGTTCATTCTCTGAGGTTATGAATGCAATAAGAACTTACGGTTGATTAATGTCAGTTGAAATTGAAAAGAGTTAGTTTCTCTACCAGTCCTATGAAAACTATGTAGAAGAGTTTTTTTTTAAGGTTATTGGATAAAAAAATAATGTGGTTTAGACGTAACATGATATTCCAAATGATGTTTTATAATAAAAACAAAACAATCATAAATTTCACTCATGTACCGTTTTCTAAAATCACTAGACATAAATAGGTAACCCTGTTCACCTTGAACAAGTTTATTTGCTACTCGAGCTTTTAAGTCCCCAAGAGATTTATTTGGGTGGTTTATTTTCAATAGATCCATCCCTCAATAGGCTATTTACAATGAGCCTTTCAAAAAGCCTGAGACTTGCTCTAAAGGTAATGGTTGGCAGGTTTGAGTTAGACCCGAAATTTCTCAGTCGCGTCAGATCTATTACACAATACGGTATCATGGAGGAAATAATTTGCACAATAGAAAACGTACGTACATAAATAAATCACAAGTAAATTTATACAAAGAAAATAATAGAAGCATAAATATGTATGGTTGGCTAAAGACAACTACTTTATCTCTTCACACAGATGTCGTATGATTTTCTAAGTTATTTAAATAACTTGGAAAATCATTAAGTTTTTATAGGTGATTGTTGGGCTAAATGATTTAAAACTGTGAGCCAGTTTTTTTAAAAATATATTTCACAACTCTTAAATTAAGACATTATGTAAAATCGGAGATTAGTTAAAAACTAAGATATACCTAATAAAAACTATTTTTGTTCCAGCCAATAGTTAATTACTCAGAATGGCGTCTACTGTATTTTATTGCATTTATATTGCTGGTTGGATTTTTTGTACTAAACATGTTTGTGGGAGTAGTCGTAGAAAACTTCCATAGATGTAGAGAGGAACAAGAGAAAGAAGAGAGAGTTAGAAGAGCTGCGAAGCGAGCCTTGCAAATGGAGAAAAAAAGGAGAAGTGAGTATATATTTTTCACCAACACATATCACACCAACTCTGGTAATATTTTCCGGCAACTTATATAAATTTACTTACTTATTATTAAATCGTTCTAAACTTTCACAAAATGTGAGATCTACATTAAACTAATGTATTCAATTAATTATCACATTTCAGAAATGCATCAGAGGCCCTACTATGCAGATTATTGCCAAACTCGACTATTTGTCCACAACGTTGTAACATCAAAATATTTTGATTTGGCTATTGCTGGTGTTATTGGTCTGAATGTTGTCACTATGGCCATAGAATATTACAGAATGCCACCAGCTCTGCAATATGCTCTGAAAATATTCAATTATTTCTTCACGGCAGTTTTTATTTTAGAAGCTGTGATGAAACTTGTAGCTTTGGGTTTCAAAATTTACCTTAAAGACAAATGGAACCAACTCGATGTCATTATAGTAATATTGTCAATAGTTGGAATAGTTTTAGAAGAATTGCAATCTAATATAATACCCATAAACCCAACGATAATGCGAGTCATGAGAGTTTTGAGAATAGCAAGAGTATTGAAACTGCTCAAGATGGCGAAAGGTATAAGAGCATTGTTAGATACAGTAATGCAAGCGCTTCCACAAGTCGGAAATCTAGGCTTGCTATTTTTCCTACTATTCTTCATATTTGCTGCTTTAGGTGTAGAATTATTTGGGCGTCTTGAATGTTCAGATGAGATTCCTTGTCAAGGTATTTATAACTTAATCTATTTATTTATAAAAATATAAAAATGAGCATTTATAACTATTGCTTTATTTTTAGGTCTTGGGGAACATGCACATTTCGCTAATTTCGGAATGGCATTTTTAACTTTGTTCCGAGTTGCAACTGGTGACAATTGGAATGGAATAATGAAAGATACGCTGCGTGAAGATTGCGACAGCTCGGTCGATTGTGTTCGAAACTGTTGTGTATCAAATATTATTGCTCCAATATTTTTTGTTATATTTGTACTGATGGCTCAATTTGTACTTGTCAACGTAGTCGTTGCGGTAAGTAAATTCAACCATACAATGAAGCATTTCTCATTCTTTTATTAAAATGAAAATATTATAAACACAATAATTCGTTTTTAGGTACTAATGAAACACCTAGAAGAATCCCACAAACAAATGGAGGATGAAATGGACATGGACGTAGAACTTGAGCGTGAGTTAGAACGAGAAGCTGATGATGAAGAAGATCGTGCTTTGTGTAGAGCTTTAGAAGAATGTGCTTCACCTCCACGCTCTCTTAATAAGGTACAGTCACTTCCTTCCAACTTCACTTATAGCGAGCCAAAACAACCGACCCCGATGCCCGCACGCCTGGCATGTCGTCGTCGCACGCTTCACTCGCAGCACGCTTTATTACCAGTGGGTCTGGCTCCGAGAAGATTATCTTTATCACCACATGCTTTTGGGCGACGTCGGCAGGATTCCACGTCCGAGGCGCCCGCACTCTATGAAGAGGATGCCAGGTTCATCGATGCGGATGACATAGAAGAACTCGATCCCAGCCACTCTCCGCGAAGAGACTCATTCTCTCAAAACCGAAGACAGCGCGTCGACAAACGCAACTCGCTCCGAGGTGAGGAAGCAAGACTTCTCCGTCCAACTCTGTTGACGGTTCCCAACTCCCGCAACAAACAACTCAAGAGACGACCTTCTAACGAATCAGCCGGACCAAGTGAGAGTAGTCAGGTTTCTTTCAAATCTGGAACGTCTGTGGAATTAGAGCAGGGTATAACTGAAGAAGAGGAAATACGAATAGTGATAGCTGAACGCCGGAAGATTGATGCGAATCGTCCTGAGCTGGAGGAAGGTGTGGAGATGGCGGAACAAAGGTCCTAGTCCCGGCAAAACCGGCCGCACTTACATCATGAGGTCTACATATAGGCCACTGATTCACTAACCATCTGAATTCCTCTCCTACTACTCTTTGTCCCTGGCGTGTATACTAAGTATTTGAATCGAGAATGGATTAACATTACACTGGTGACTATTATAGTGCTTGCATTTGGTGTTCTAACAATAGTGCTGTGTTCTATTTTCTATTTGAGTGGTTTTAAAAGAGACTGAGATATCCCTTTCCAACTTGGTCATTCTTGTTTTTACAGAAAATAAATACATTTGGTTTTGCGGCCGGTTCATGAAAGACATTTATTAATTTAGTCAAAGATGTATAAACTATTTAGATAATTTCTAGTTTAGAACTAGTCAATTCATTTAGTGCTTTTCTACGAAACTTTACTCTTCACGGTACAATTATTAATTTATTAATTGGTGCTTGTATTGTTATACTTATTGTAATCTGTTACACTCTAAGATGTTTATTACAAATACTTAATTTTAGATGATGTTAGCCAGTGATAGATCTAAGTAAATAACATTGAGTTAGTGCTAAAGACATTATACAAAATAAAATATGTTTGTTCTTTGTATTTATTTTAACGATATGTTAGTCTCTACTAGTGAAACGTGCTACTTGTTAGATGTCTAAGTTTACAAACTTTAAGATACTTCGAAACTACAACTAGTCAACGACTGTAATATATTTGTAGATAAATCGTTAATTCAATTCTAATTATACTAGAAATTTGAGTGGAACCAATCATTCGTAAAATAACTATTTCTGTAGGCGTGGATATATATTTTCTATAAAGAATCCTATTTTCTTACGAATATGCGTAGCTACTTAATTACAAAATACTAAAGTACACTTACGGGCAATACGCACATATAAATTAGCAGAACTATAAATTGAAAAATATTGAAATGAAAAGAGATGGTTATTGGAGCGAAGCGAGCGTAGCGAGCGAAGCTCCATTTACCCCCGACTTTTGCATTTCGTTGTGATCGTACTCCTCCCAAACGGCTCAACTCAGAACCCTGAAATTTTGCATGGTTGTCAAGGACTATGTCTAGATGGTTTATGTCAATTTTGATAAAAATCGGAGGAATAATCACCATTAAAAAATTATAATGTTAGTATATGGAAAAATTACGTAAGTTAGCGCGTGAAAATAGAATCTATATTAATAATTTTGTCACGGGGTACGGTAGATTCGATCAAAACCTTACCTGAATAATAAAACATAAAAAATAATGATTTTGAGTCGACAACATCTATCCGCAAAATTCGGATTGTCGAGTATTTTGCTAAATTTTAATGGTGCTGATTGCTGACAAACAAATCGTAGTCGCCATATTGACTGTCACCCGATGACATAAACGTTCCGTTTCATAATGTTTTTCAATCGTTTCGCTAACGACAAGGAGGTTTCGATTGAGTCTACCATACTCCTTAACGAAATTATTGTTATAGATACTATAAACTTCAGTCTTTGACGTTTCTCTATAATATTGTTTTTGCCACTTTTGTATCCGCTGTAGTGCATCACCAAACTGTAGTGCAGACTGCCAAACTACAATAAGCTTAGCAATTACGCAAGCAGGAACTTAGAACACGTTTGTTCGAATTCATGACTTATATCTATTCCAGTCAGTAATGTCAGTTTCTGCGTCTCTATTTGTATTAATTTGTTCTGATTGTACACATTATGCCAAAAATCGTATTGAAGTAGTCGAAGTATTTCATTAAATCTTTCATTGGTCGTGTATTTGTTTGTTGTTTCTCCTTGCATTTGGTAAATATTGTCACAATTCTGGCAAGTGGATGCAGCGAAGGGCTCTTCGTAACGATGCCAAATTTAGTATGTATGTCAGTATTCAGCCATACGCTAGGATACCCCATATTGTTCGATAGGCCCCCTTAGGCCGCGCGCAGTAAGAGCTACCATCGGGTATCCTAGACTGTTGCCGTCTACCTAGGCAGTTTGTGCTGACTGAAGAAAAGAGTATCTATAATAATAATTAATAGATAAAATCAATGAACGAATCTAGACGAATCTATGACTTGCTTACCTTTCCTTCCTTCCTTGAGAACAGATGACTACAAAAGTATACTTACTTACTTACTTATACTCACTGCTTTAAATCCCTAGAAGGGGTAGCCATAGCTAAAGATTTAGAAATTCCTCAGCCACTTTTGGAAAATTGAGTGGGGAAAAGATCATGAAGTGAAGGTTGTTGGTAATTTTTCGAACTTTTGAACGCTAATACTCAAGTTCTAGAACATTTTTCCCAAAAAAAAATTAACATTTTTTTTCAAAGAAAATAGGTATTTAGCTATTTAGATATGTTTTTTTAAACAATGAAAATTGTAAACAATTTAAGTTTTCCAAAATCAGGACTGTAACTACATTGCAGTTTTGTGTAGAATCAATCACGCGTTTAGGTAAACCAACAAGTATATTCAAAGAATTATAACAAATTGCATAGCAACGCGTGTTGAGATATTTGTAGAATAAATCGTTCAACGATAAGTAATATCTGAGAATCAGGCAATTGCTCGCTTCGCTCCTTTTATTGGCATCCGACGGTCCCATGCCAACCTAGTTAAACTTAACCTATGATTAGAAAAACGCACTTAGGACAAAACTTGTGCCAAATTATGATGTGAAAATGATACTTCGATTAGCCATTTTAGATAAAAAAATTGAGGTATGACAAATCAATAACAACTTAGAGACAAGATTATAAAATAATTAAAGAGTTTATAGAAAAAAAAGTAAGATTAGCCTTTGTTTCGTCAAATAACTTTGCGGTTTAGTAGTCTAATACATATTTAAAATTAGGATCTTAGATAGGGAAATCAGCAATAAATTTTATACTATTTTGACTGTGCCTTTCCTATTTCTAAAGTAAATAGATTCAAACAGGATTTAACGATAAAACATACTGTCTCTATTTTTCAAGTCTTCTTTTTTCAGTTTTTGTTTTAATAGGCAATGTGGTTTAGGCGTAATATAGGCTTCTGAGACGTTATTCCCGAGAAGATATAAAGTTTAATGGTAAATGTAATCCGTAAAAAATATTATCTTTTTGAATGAAACGTAAAGAGCTCATAAACTTTATGATGCATTAACTTGAGATTTATTTAGAAATATTCTTTTTTGCATATGCCAGTGACTTTGCAGATTACAAAATTTCTTGAATATATTAGGTTTCTATGATTGACTTTCTTTTATATTTCTGTTAGCTTTCCAAAATGTTTTTAAATCTTTCTGTTTTTGTATAGAATATTGGTTTTAGTATTAGTCTTCCAATTTCAATATTGTATTTGATTTTTGTATGACATTTTAGTATAACTTATTATAGTAGTCTCTATTGCCTCAAAAAATGTTCGTAATTATAGAATTGACAAATGGAATTAAAGCATCTCAGTGATATAAAAAAAACGTTTCGTGATAAGTAAAATTGTTTTCTTGTAACTGACTGTACCGTAATTGTAAGAAGTATCTTTTAAGTATGAACTATGTTCATTAGCTGAGTACACCTGTTAAAAATAGCTGGTGATCTGTCAAGTTACAAAATGTTAGGTTGAAAATAAATAATTATGAAACCAACATCTCTTTTTTTACACAAATTTATTAATATTAACGTTGTAACCATATATAGTTTCTACCTTTCCAAACTGGGGCCAGTAGCGTTGGTAAGTTTTTAATTAAATTTGTCAATATATTGCCAAGCAAAGTTCAGTAATTTACATATACACGTATACTCACAACCACATCCGAAAAGGGGATAGCCTGAGTTTTTAGAGCGAGAAACTCCTCAGCCGCATTTGGAAGTTGATAGGGGACAAGATGATAGAAATAAACAACCGCATACAATGCTTTTTGTTTAATAATGTAACGTAACCTAAAATAATACAATAATAATTTATAAAATTTTCTTTTTTTTGCTGTGTAGTGTCGGCTTAGAATAGCACTACCCCATTTCTTCCGGTGGGTGTACATAAGAGGCTACTAACTGTAGGCTACAACTTCCAAAAGTGGCTGAGGAATTTTTAATTCCTTAGCTCTGGCTACCCTTTCTTGGGATTTATAGCCGTGAGTATATGTATGTAATTTATAAAAACATAAAAATGTGCTGTTGCCGCAACACTAGTATTAATTAAATAATAAATAAATAAATACTCTGTACACAACATTGTAATACCAAAGACTTCAAGTTCGTGAGCAAAAAGCGGAGGAACAAAGCAAATATGTTTTCATGGTGCAGAGAACAAAGTCAACAGACTTCATATAAGAAAGGACCGGCCGCAACAGGCTGAATTGAGTTTGTAACAATCTTCTCAGACGTCCTATCTTGTTAGACGCCCGCTTACAATCTCATTTGCATAATTCCTGGGAACGAATTTTAATGGGTTCTTTATCACCTAGAACAACATAATGCTTATTTCTCATAACGCGGGAACGGTTTTCAGGGAATTAAATTTCCTATTGAATTGTATAAGGATGATTAAGTGTCTTGTTTTGAAGCTTTTTCCGAGAAGAGTTGGTTTTAGAGGCCCTTAGATGTTGATTTGGGTTATAAATGGACGTACATACATGCATACATATACTCACGGTTATATTTCCCTACAAGGGGTAACCAGAACTAAGGAATTATAAATTCCTCAGCCACTTTTGGAAGTTGAGTGGGGAAAAGATGGTAAAAATAAAGGTTTTTGGTGATGGGTCTCCAATCGCAACGCCCAAAAATCCAATAAAAAGCCCCAAAATCGACGTATAAAGCTTTATTTAGTCAAAAAGATGTTTTGTGTAAGGTGAAACAATCGGAGATAAATATCTTCAAAGGTATATGGCATAGGTAGTCATAATTCAGAATATCACGTGGCATTAATGACACCTGGTGTGCAGAGTGCCCACGTTTTGCTTGGACATTGCACTCACGTGACCAGTACTAATACACTGTCACATGTTTAAGTACAAGTTAGCCCTGTGGGTTTCCTTGCAATGTTTTCACTTACCATTAAGAACTTTAATAAATTAACCACTCATGTAACCTTTCGATAAGATACATTAGTGTAGGTGTAGCTCAAGATTTGTACCCACGAACGATGTGGTGCGCCCTACTGAGCTCACTCACGGCTATAAATCCCTAGAAGGGGTAGCCAGAGCTAAGGAACTAGAAGTTCCTCAGCCACTTTTGGAAAGTAGAGTGGGGAAAAAATGGTAGAATAAAGGTTGTTGGTGATGGGTCTCCAACCGCATCGCCAAAAAATCCCTTAAAAAGCCCCAATACCGTTAGTCGCCTCTTACGAACACCCACCGGCAGAAATGGGGTAGTGTTATTCTAAGCCGACACTACACAGCATTTCTAAATTTTTTTGAGCTCTCAAAGTTTTTTAGTATTTAACCACATTATCAACTAGGTAATAAACTTATCAAACCAAAAAAGCCAAAAGACCTGTAAAATGCTTGTTGCAATAATACTGAATTTTGACGTGGCAACTACATACTTAAGCGGGACCGATGTCTTCGAGATGACGGAAAGCCGTTGATAAAAGCACCGCAGAAACGAAGGTTTTGGATATTTTTAAGGCACACCTCATCCAGTGTTATATTTATTTCAGCAAAGGTGAGGGTGATGATTCTACATAATTGGTTAGTGAGAGATTGTGACTTAATTGTTAAAATTTTCCCGTTTTTGCTTTTTCTAAATGAATGGAGTATTGTTTTTGATTCTGTAACTCAATATACCTGCTAAAACTATAAGTAGACAATAAATAAAGGATAAATAAAGCAAAGAAACATTTTGAAACTAGCGGGGATCGAACCCGCGACCTCCGCGTATACGCCCCCGTCGCTCTGCCAATTGAGCTGTAGTGTCAAAGGCTTCTAGTGAGAAATTCTTCATTCCTTTGTTTATTTTACACTTTTTAAGTAATGTAAATTATTTATTAATCCTTTATTTATTAGAATAAATTAGAATAAACATACGTGATAGCCCAGTGGGTAGAACACTCGGTTATCGTGCAAACGACTAGTGTTCGAATCCTGGGTCGGGCCTACACCAATTTGTCTTTTCTAAAGACATATGTGTGGTTAATTTATCATGGTTGTTAACGGTGAGGGAAAACATCGTGAGGAAACCCACATGGCTGAGTTATACTTAGTCATGTGACAGTGTATTCGTACAAAACGGCGATAGGCCTGCCCCCTATCACGTGAGTACACTGTCCATGCAAAACGTGGGTACTCTGAACACCAGGTGACAAAGTCACGTGATGTTCAGAAGTATTAGTACCTCTGCCAACCCCTTCGGGGATATTCGGCGTGAACGTTTATGCTATTATGCTATTATTATTATTAGAATAATCCCCACATGAGGTTTTCATGAACAAAAACATTCCAATTATAAGCAGACAAATTAATGTTTTCCAACTTAATATCTTTTGAAAATTAAAAGATAAGATTTTAAGAGTACTACATACATATACTCACGGCTATAAATCCCTAATTGGGGTAGCCAGAGCTTCGGAATAATAAATTCTTTAGCCACTTTTAGAAATTGAGTGGATAAAAGACTCAAATATGCAGGTTTTTGGTGATAGGTTTCCAGCCGCACCGCCCAACAATCACTTAAGAAGCCCCTGTACCCTTAGTCACCTCTTACGAACACCCTTGGATAGAAATAGGGTAGTGCTATTCCAAGCCGACACTACACAGCTACCACTAAGAGTTACTATTAATCTGTATATAGATTGAGGGGCAAAGCAACTTTCAAGGCAGTAAACATGAACCAAACGGAGGTTGTAATTCTCCTTCAGTTTTACGACGGACGTTATATAGCCTGGTCGTAGCCAATACGGCGTCTTGCACTTAACGAACCTTTTCCGGTACGATGTTCTTGAATGCGAATTGTTATTTAACTTTAGACCCTTTTTAAGATTTCATAATTATTTCTAAAGATCTCAACTTGCGATTTCGGTTCGACGTTCGTATTTTCGATTACAAGTATTTAAAAGAAAATGTTAAGGGTAAATGTAATATGTAAAATACACAATACATATTACATATTTCATTTTGTAAAATTATTGTATTTGTAAATTATTGTAAAATTATTGTATTTGTAAGTGTTATTCTATTCTACTCTATTCTATTCTAATATTTTATCCCGAAATGTGGCGCAAACCCACTAATTAATATTAGATGGGTGTAACCTCTTGATGTCTGAATTTATAAGTAAATAACTATTATTTTAATTAAATAAAAAAAATACAAAAAAATATTATAAGAATTCTTTCCTTTATTTATTCTTTATTTATTTGTAATAATCCCCACATGAGGTTTTCATGAACAAAAAGATTTAAATTACAAAAAAATATGTTTTATCAATAAAAAAGACATGACGTTTGCATCTATTTTTTTATCATAATGTAGCATTGTTAATTACGCAAAGGAAGAAAGTTTTGGCAAACAATATTAATATTGTACTAAATATATTTTTGTATAACAAAGCATGGTGAATGTTTGACAACCTCATCAAATAATTTAACCGTGATGTAACAAAGTGCAAACATTGACATTTGGTAACTTGTAGCGTACCCTTTCATTCTTACGCCCCTAGTCCCGAGTAGCTTTGACCTAAATACCTCTGTTCCTATAAATTGTGACTTTTGAATATCATTGGGCGATCAATATTGTTTCAACATATTAATTTGCTTTAAGTTTCAACTAATCAAAGCATTTCTAAGCAAAATTTGGATTTTGTTAAGTTTATTTGAGTAACATAATTTCTTCTAGAAATGATTTATAAGATACAAATCATATGTAAATAACAATAATGAGCAGTACAAACAAAAAAAATATTTATTTTTATTTTATTTTATTTGGAAGATTTACAGTGTATACATTAACTAAACAATAAAGTAAACAATGCAATGCCAATTAAAAATCTCCACCTATAACAATTAAACTAAAAACAACAATTTACAGACTAAAAGTAAATTCAAATAACAGACCGAGAAAAAAAAAACAATAGAAATAAAGGTAACAATACTAAAAACTAAAGTAATTATTGCTAAAAGAGAAAAATAAAATAAAAATAATTAACTTAAATGTTCTGAAAAAAATGAATTGGGAAGTAATCGCTTGATTGCTGAAATGCTGGAGTTAAATATGTCGAAATCATTTTGAATTCGATTATATTCCCTAGAAACTCGTATTATAAATGGATTCTGCCTGTAGTTGGTAAAGGGCAAATATGAAAAGACTGATGAATGCAAATGAAGCTTGAGAGGTTTCAAAGGATCGTAGAGTGCGAGATAGCCGCTGTCTATCCAAATGGGAACTTGTGGCTTGAAGAAATTTTAAGATTAAATTATAATCCACAAAAATAATAATTTAAGTTTTAGTATAAATTTAAGTATACATTGATAAAGTAAAAAAATAATTAGAACTACCCTTAACACATGAGATGTTTGTCTCTTAAATTAATGTCAAAATCACCACTATATAATTTGAAATTACTTTGAGATTGTATTATAAGCCTTAGGACGATATATCTTTTTTTTATTTGTTTAACATGTATATATATATATATATATATATATATACTTACGGCTATAAATTCCTAGAAGGGGTAGCCAGAGCTAAGGAATTAAAAATTCCTCAAACATTTTAAGAAAGTGTGAGTGGGGAAAATATAGTAAAATAGAGTTTGTTGGTGATGGGTCTCCAAACGCATCGCCCAAAAATCACTTAAAAGCCCCAATACCATTAGTTGCCTCTGACGTACACCCAGCGGAAAAAAATAGGTAGTGCTATTCTAAGCCGACACTTCGCAGCAACCTAAGCCAACACTACACAGCAATTATTTGTATAAGACGAGGCAAAAAGAGACCGTGGTTGAATGCCACTCTGCCTTTAAGCTTATGATCTGATAAGCTTACTACGGCTGGAAAGTATTGTGTTTCTTAGGTAAGTTGTATTTTACCTCGGCTTCCTTTCAAGTGACACATTTAAGTTTTTACAGGATCGAATTAAACTTTGTATAAGTGGTTTTTGTAAAGTAAAAAGACATAACTGTTTATTAGTACATAATGATTTTGAAGTCATTCAAGATAATAATGGCTGACATATTATATGCAATTAGTTAGCAATAACTTACTTATGAAAAAGGTTTATAATGTAATGCTGATTGAGTATTTTTCTTAAGTTTATAAATGAGAAAATTTCTATTTTTGTATTTATTGATTTTAATATATATTATTTTTATATGATTTTAAATAAAACAACAATGCTGTGTAGTATCAGCTTAGAATAGCACTACGCCATTTCTTCCGGTGGATGTACGTAAGAGGCGACTAACGGTATTGCGGCTTTTAAGAGATTTTTGGGCGATGCGTTTGGAGACCCATCACCAAGAACCTTTATTTTACAATCTTTTCCCCGCACAACTTTCCAAAAGTGGCTGAGGAATTTCTTATTCCTTAGCTCTGGCTACCCCTTTAAGGGATTTATAGACGTGAGTATATGTATGTATGTATGTTTAAAAAAAAACAGTAAACAAAAAACTTTTTAATACATTATAACAATTATATTCGTGAAAGTTATTAGCCTCCGTAAACTGAGACGTGGTTTAATTAATCAATTCACAGAATTTTAGCTCATTTTACTTAAATTATAAGTTGGATAATTAATTAAGAACACATATTAAATTCCCTTTTCTGCTAAGTCAGTTTAGTTTATTTAATGTGATGATGATGACGTTGTAAAAATAATAATAACATAATTGAAGTTCTTTAATAACTAAGACGTTTTCCGCTAAAATTAGTTTAACATTATTGTTTTTACAAAAATCAGAACCTAATCTCAGTGCCAAGCTCAAAAATTTGTTTTTCAAAATACTGTTAAAAAACTAATATTATTGATATAAGTATTTATATTAATTCAGTTACACAGAAAAAAAACACAATCATCTGTTACCACATTTATAAAATAATGTTACATTTTATCAGTTATTGTATTCACAACGCGCCCCGGTGCGTCTTGCATTCTTCATGTGATAACGGCCCAATTGTTTCAAAAATCATGATGAGAACATCAAGTGCCCACGTAACCCACGTTCAACAAGATTCGTTCCCTTTCTGACCATCTTTTACGCATAAAATGGTTATCTAGTAACTGGTTGACTAGCACCTCGCATTGGAACCAATTAAACATCTACGCAAGAAATACTACGAAGCTACTACGACAGGCGTGCCTACGATATTTCGTAGCTGCCCACTGCCACACGCCCGGAAATTATTCCAAATATAAAGGTGTTCCTCACCGGGAGCATTCACGTGTAGTGTAACGGTACAAATTTGAGCATAACGTCAGTAAAGGAGGAGAACCGAGCTTTACAATACGCACCTTGTAATGATTATATGAATAATTCTATGAATTAATCTCGAATGTTCGTGAGTCAGGAAAGTATTATTGTAATGTAATGCTCAATGACGAATCTATAATGTTACCGTACAAGTGAATACTCCCGGTGAGGGAGCACCTTAATATTTCTTCTGAATAATATTTCTCATCATTTATTACAAGTATCGTTCTAAGTAAAACCTAATATTTGATTGTTATTGTATTTTGATGAGTGATTAGATCACTCGTATACCATCGTATGGGCACATAGAGCGGAGGTGAGTTGGAAAAAGAGAAGATAGATAGAGCTAATGTGGATATATATTTTATGTTAAGCTTCTAACAACATCACTCAGAGGATGCGATAGGATAGTGTTATTCAACGCCAACAATACAAAGTATATAAAAAAAACATAAAAAATAAAATAAAATTACTCTGCCACTTTTTGAGGTTGAGTATTAAAAAATAGTTAAACTAAAATTGTCGTTAGAAGTTTCCAGCCACATCGATCACCTAAAGCATTGAGAGGAAATGAGTCTATACTATTTTGAGCCGACACTTCAGAAAAAAAAAAAACTATTGTACATTCTTTATTCCATTAAACATATTGAAACAAGTGTCCATAGATTTCAATGAAACAAAGGTATCCAGTGTCCAAGAATACGTTAGGCATGCCATCCAAGTATCGAGATAGAGCCTTATCTGTTCGTTATTCAACTCCGTGTCAACCAACGCTGTGTAAATACATAAACTTATCTGCAACCTTCGATACTGGGTAAGGCTTTCAATTAGATTATATGAATTAATCAATTGAGAAAAGGAAAAGAATCTTCCTTTTGTAATTTGAATCGATGAATATGGAACTTTTTTTTCAAATTCAGTGAAGTAGAGATCATTTCTGTTGTGAGCAGTTTAATGTCAATAGTCCATTATTTGAAATTAGAATTATTTTAGATTTAGTTTTGAATTTGAAAAAATATCCATTGTGGTCACATGGTTTGATTCTTTAAGAAATAGCAAATTATTCCCGTGGTTTAGGGTTTAGGTTTTAGATAAAAAAGTTATTTTATAATAGATACTTTATTTATACTTATACTTTATACATGTAATACTGGTTTAGATTGTCACTAACCCTTTCTACCTACGGGTGTCGTAAGAGGCGACTAACGGCTTTTTAGGTGGTTTTAAGGCGATGCGGTTTAAGATCCTTCACACAAGATACTTTACTTCCACTATCTTGTCCCCTATCAACTTCCAAATGTGGCTGAGTAGTTTCTTGCTCTGAAGCTCTGGCTAACCCTTTTTGGGATTTATGGCCAGGAGTATTTTTGTGTGTATGTATACTTTTCTATTAAATTAAATTTTGCTTTATTGAGGTATTTGTATGGGCAATTTAATAAATACTTGTTTAAATGTCCACACTCGGGTCATATTTCTGCTTATATTTACATATAGAAGCTATAAAGCTAGGTTATCTCCCCGCGGATTTGGGAATTCTGGGTTTAATATTTGGGAATTTTTAAGTATATGTTGGTTAATGCAGCTTAAAACCTATTACCAACCACCCTGAGGCTAGGGAACTTCTATTTTAGATGCTCTGGCTACCTTTCATAAGGATCTATCACCGTAAACCGTAGGTAGATTAATGTAATCTAAAGGTAACTTCTAAGCTTTGATGCATTTGTTGAAAAAGCCTTATTTTGTTTATTATTATTTATGGTTTAAGAAACACCCATGGATGAAATATTCAAGTGTATGAGAACACTATCTAGTGCGTTTGTTTCAAAATAATTAATACATTACATGAAATGTCTCGCCGTGCTGCCCTCAGCGAGGTCCTTACCAACATCAACGTGCCAGCTATTTTGAAACATCAGGTCTAATACGTGATGATGGTAGAAGGTCTAACGGGAGGCCATTATTCCTTGGAGGAATGTGAAGACGAGTTAGAAAAAAGGGCTCAAAAAGCTTATTTTTTAAAATCCATACTAATATTATAAATGGGAAAGTGAGTTTGTTTGTTTGTTTGTTCCGCTTTCACGCCGTAAATACTGAACCGATTGCTTTGAATTTTTTCAGACGTGTAGTTAGAAGTCTAAATTAAATAATAGGGTACTTTTTATCCCGGAAAAAATATGTTCCCATGGGAAATCAAAAATATTGTTTGCTTACTAAATGCATTGGAGATGGCGCTGTGCATCGTTTAAAACAACGTAAAATATTGTAAACTAATATAAAAACAAAATTTAGAAGCTTAATGGTACGGTAATGGATACCCGAAAATAAGGAACTACCGAGGGATGATGTACTATTTTTTTATCGTATACATTTTTTTTACATCTACTTATATTGCAAACGAATATTAACATGTAAATTTAGAAGCTAAATGAAACGACGACGATTCCCTGAAACTAAAGAATCCGCAAGAGTTCTCATAGGAACATCAAAAAACCTTAACTCATATATGGCTCAAAATATTGCAGCGATTATTTTTATCATCGATGGAATTCACATCAGACACTTTGTTAATGTTCATTTTGGAAAGATGAAGGGGTTTCATCAATTTAAATGACAAATTTGTTTATCAATAGTAAGACTAATATGAAATAAAGCGTAATAAAAATTTGACACCGCCCCGGTAACGTCTCCGTGGCGTAGCGGTATAACTAACTACTATGAATATTTAATTAGAACTATTATGAATCAATCGTCCCGGGTTCGTATCTCAGGTAATTCAAGCTTTTTGTAAAAAAATGTTTTGTTAGCTTAAAATAACACTATATATAATAATAACAAGCACTATCCCTTCAATTTAGCGATTATTTTGGAAGGAGATCCACCACTAATCATCCCTATATTGCCGAGCAATCGCTGCAAGCTCTCCCACTATCACCAACGGTCAGTGTAAGGGGCAGCACCGGGCCGTCGCCGCAGCGCCAAACTACTATCCGTATCTGTACTTACTAAAGATATTCTCATTTCTGAACACAAAAACTTGGTATATTTGTTTCATGATTCTTATGAACAATTAAAAAGGAATTTTTGGAACTCAACCCCTAACGGGTTGATATAGCAAATGAAAGTTAATATAGAGTTTTTTTACATTTTATAATAAAACTTGGTGCGATTGAATTTATGAAATCCATCTATCAATCATTCATGAAAATATGCTAACAACCATAAATTCCATAAAAGGGTAGCCATAGCTTCGGAGATTCTTCATCCAATTTTGGAAATATATTGATAAAAGATAGGTTAATAAAGGTTGTTAGTGATGGGTCACAAACTGCATCGCCCAACAATCACTTAAAAAGCCTCAATGTCCTTTATGTCATTTACAATGCCCGCGGGATTATAAATATAAAAAACAGAAGTTGAGATAGTGTTTCGGTATTTTGGTATTATGTAAACTGGATGCAAAAAATGAAGTCCACGCGGACGAAGTCGCGGGGCAAAAAGCTAGTAATGTTAATAAATAAAAAAAAATTACGTCAAACGATTAAATTTACTGACTGGTCCGACTTTTGTGTGGGACGCAACTTGTGTTGACACGCTGGCGCCTCCCTTTTGTCAGGGTCTGCAGAACAGGCTGGAATGCGGCTTATGAAGACGGCGCTCTTAAGAAGCGTAAGTATGGCTTCTTTGATGAAAGCCATAATTTTGTCCTATTTGACGTAGAGACCCTCGGCCTGTGGGGTCAGGATGTGCGTCGATTCTACAAGGAAATATCTAAGCACCTTGTCAGCACTAGTGGGGATCATAGCACTGTGAAATATTATGTGCAAAGAATAGTCATTCAAAGGGACAATGCAGCCAGCCTTTTGGGAACCCTACCCCTAGCAGCAGTGATAACGAAATCATTTAAAATAATGATATGTAGTGATATATTACTACTTGCTGTGTAGTATACATACATATACTCACGGCTATAAATCCCAGGAAGGGGTAGCCAGAGCTAAAGAATTAAAAATTCCTCAGCCACATTTGGAAATTTGAGTGGGGAAAAGATAGTAAAAATAAAGGTTGTTGGCGATGGGTCGAAAAGAAAATTGGTCATTACATCAAACTCTACTTGTCATTGTGAATAAAGACGTAAAAGTGCGATAGCAATTCCTAAGAGGCACTTTGCCGCGAACAACTTCACTCGGCTTTGACATAATAATCTTTTATTTTTACATCAAGAGGTGTTTATGTCTGCATTTTTTATTCATTGACAATACGATACGTTCAAATAAAAAGCTTTGAAACACTTTTCATACTTGGCAAAGAGACTTTTACTTAAAACTATTGTAATAAAATATTGTTGTATATAATGTAAATTGAAAACATCCTTACAAAGGAGGGAGTCCGAAGTGAGAAGAATAATGAATCTGACGGAAGCAAAGGAGATAATGATTGTGAGAAGGATCATGCAAAGTGACGACCGATAGTCTTTGTCTACCTTAATGGGAGTGTAACTAAGTAAATAGAATAGAAGCTTATTGTGTCTTATGTCGGTAAAAATACATGATTTCTTTTTCCCTATGATTGAGAAAAAAATACTTAAAAAAAGGGTTCATTCTATAATATTCTAAGTTTCTTATATATCAACAATTCATATTTAACACTATTTTCTACTCAACGTATTTTTTACTACTACCACGCCTTACTTATTCTTATGCGAGACATTCCAAAGCAGAACTACCAGCTAGACCTCCTTGAACAACCAATTCTCTTTGTTTATTTCTGGTGGGCTCACTTCTTTAACCCCGCAACGCAGATTGAGCAAAACGCGATAGAACATTATTCACATAAATCATCCACCATTTTGTAGCGCTATGGTCATCTTTGATCTACAAAAATATGCACTAAACTCGTACTAAACTGTTGTTTCATCACATGTATTCAAAGAGGTACATTTTGACTACTAAATTGATCGATACAAATAAACAGAGAATAAAGAAAGTAAAATAACGTGCAATACATGAGAACGTGACAGTGTAATAATATAAACAACTTAACATCATCTCATCATCAGCTTCACTTCACACTTGTAATACAAGGTAAGCAACAGACTATACAAAGAAGTGTTACTTAATTAGCTAGCATGATTGACAGACAAAATAATTAAACACACATTTGAAACACAATGTATTGTGTCTAGCCTAAACTGAAATGTAATATTCAAGTAATGTTAATACGCCATTAAGTAGAGCGACAGTCTCACATCGAGACTTAGCCAAGGCTGAAATCCTAACTCCACTTGACAAATGACAATCCACTACATTTCGTATGCAAACTGAAAACGAACTGACGAGACAAATGATTTATACTCACTGTGTTGTGTACTTAGTAGTTGTTTTCGTCAGTAAAACTTGCGTTGTTGCCAAGCCTTGATGCTTGGTTACTTTGAATATTCAATTATTTATAGAAACTAAATGATGTACTTTGAAACATGAATCAGGAGAATACGTTTATTATTTACCAAATTGATGTTTAATAGCATGTTTTGTCAAACTTTTTAGATAATTTCTGCTGTACTTTGTTTGTTTAGAATATCATGTAACTATTTTATTCTGGAGGGTGTGGTAAGAGACGATTTAGGGTATTGGGGATTTTTAAGTCCTCAATAGATAAAGTTTAATTGGGCGATGCGGTTGGAAACCCATTACTCAATTTTATATTGGAATCCCTTACCCATTCAACTTTTAAAAACATTCACGCCACAGGCTGTGTAGTGTCGGCTAGGCTGTGTAGTGTCGGCTTAGAATAGCACTACCCCATTTCTTCTGGTGGGTGTACGTAAGAGGCGACTAAAGGACTTGGGGCTTTTTAAGGGATTTTTTGGCGATGCGGTTGGAGACCCATCACCAACAACCTTTATTCTACCATTTTTTCCCCACTCAACTTCCTAAAGTGGCTGAGGAATTTATGATTTCTCAGCTCTGGCTACCCCTTTTAGGGACTTATAGCCGTGAGTATATGTATGTATGTCACGCCACAATCCCTGAAGAGGAAGTAGAGGGACCAATATTTCTGAGTATCACGAGAAATTATTGTTAGATTACTAGACTGACTATATGTATACAGGAGCATTAATGGAAAAATTATGAATGGAAATGAAGGTCGAGACATTTTTCAAGATTACACAAAGTAGCGATCGATAGTCTTTGCCTATCTCACTCAATAATGCTTAGTATGTAAAGGTGTCAGATGTATAAACAATAAAATATCAAGTGTGAAATTATTGATGTATTTAAATGAAGGTTGTGATAATTGCCAGGAAAATCTTAGTGACATAAGAAATAATTTTAAATTGATTGCAACGTGGCGATTGAAAGTTTTACCACCAATGCCTACTACAACTAGTATTTGCTTTCGCATCTTTCTTGTCTAATAAATATAGATTACACATAATAATTTATAAACTTGTATTTTTACTAACATAGTAGATAAATAAAATTAAGTTAAATTACTTACCTAACCTTTTGAAACATGGACTGAAGGAAAAAAAATAATATTTAAATCAATGCCTAAACCAACAGGAATAATATTTCAATAGTATTTTTGTTTGTATACATCTGTAAGCATAGTTCCACTTTACGAATACGATGTAACAAACCAGCTAGAAAACAGTTTTTCTAACTTGTTTATTTCACCGTACTCTCAGACTCTAAATACGTCACCGTCACGTATTTTATTCATTTCTCCATTAGAAAGAAGGCGCCTTTTCTAAATAAATCTTTTTTCTTCATCTCCTGGGGAAATTAGAAAGGGCGCACTTATTACTTATTCCTCGGAGATCGCGCGGGACTCCAACTTTCGATACAATAACAAATTACAGTTTGGTATATAAACTGGTTATAAAACCTCTCACAATACTTTTTATACAATTAATAAGAAAAACGTAATTTTTTAGGTAAATAAAATTGAAAACGAGGTTAATAGCAGCTTTAAGTGGACTATTCTTAAAATACGCTTAATTTAGTTAAAGCGTTAATAACCTAAAAGTAATGTACCCTTAAGATTTTAAGGGTAAAACAAGATTGCGTAATAAAAAAATAATCCCTATTTACTTTGCGGTTTTGGTTAACTTCTAATTGGAAGGAATAAATTAACACGCTCGAGTAAAATTTTAGGCGGAAGAAGTATAATGAAGTAGTTAAGACGGGGCAAAAATAGGTTAGTTTTCAAGTGTTTTGGCATTTGAAGAAAATAAATGGGAGGAAGCAAAACACATGTGACTGATAGGTCATTAGTGGAGTAGGGATGGGTTCGTGACGTCATCAGATGGCAGATGCGTCGTCTGTTATGTCCGCTGGGAGGCAGCTGTTAACCGCAAATGAAGGTTGTATACAATCAACCAAACTCGTTTCGAAATCGGCGCAACGGAAGCCTACGCTCTCGTTTACGGGTAGCCTGTAGGGTTGCCAACTTTAAAGTGATATAACTTGTAATTTTTTCCTTTGTTTCATTTATTAAATCTTTAATCTGCAATTTGAGATTAAAAATGAATATATCGAATTAGAAACCGTTCAATGAAAATAACGTTCCACACTTCAGATACATTCAAAATTATTCTGTAAATGAAACCGGCTAGTTTTTGTTTACATTTCGTACATTTAAATTTACCTATTATGTATTATATAGTATTGACTGCCTCCGTGGTCTAGCGGTTAAGCGCTTGGTTTCAAGTACGGAGGTCTCGGGTTTGATTCCCAAGGGGTGGTAACCTTACAAATTTAATTTGTAAGATTTAACCTAGTTTGGAAGGATATTGCAGGCTTCAATTACCTGATTATCCGAAAATTAAGATGATTCCGTGCTTGGGAGGGCACGTTAAGCCGTCGGTCCCGGCTACTATTACGGTAGTAGTCGTTAGTCTGCCAACCCGCAATTGGCCAGCGTGGTAGACTATGGCCAAATCGCCCTATATAGGGTAGGCTCGAGCCCCTTGGTGAGGATATATATGGGCTGTGAAAAAAAATAGTATTAGTATGTGTGATTAATTGAGTTACTTAATTTTCAGCAAATACCACTGTGAATAGATGCCAAACATTAAATATGTTTATCTCATTCCACGCTTTTACATATCTTTGTTTTAGAATGTTCTCTACAACATTTCATTACATACAATTTGAATAAAACAACGTATTTATATGAGACAATTTATAAATCTTTGGTTTAAACTGGAGTGAAAAGTATTTTCACAGTCATTCATAGCTACGTGACTTTTTTAACTTAATTCAAGAAATTACGCGAAAGATTAACCTTCTTTGCACTTCGGCTTAGGTGAGATACAGTTCTTTTCAAGTTAATTTCATTCGTGGCTGCCTTAATTCAATACTGATGATATTTAACATGGTTTTTTTATCTTTAAGAAAATGTTAAATAGACTTTTGGTTTACAGAACATTGCCTCAAAGCTGTGTAGTGTTTGCTTAGAACAGCACTAATACATTTTCCCATGAGTGCAATAAGGGACGACTTAGGGTCCCTCCGGGTCTCCTCCTTAGGCCTCCTTAAGGTCAGTCCCTTTTAAGATTAACGTTTAATACTCTTTTCAATAAATACGTTATTTCAACTAATTAAAAGAACTATATTAATCTTGAAATATTTATAACAAATACCAAAAAGTTACCAAAATTATTAAAACTTGATTTTTCAACTAAAGGGCCCGCAGCTTAACACTGGGACAATGACTGGGATAATTCTAGTGATTTATTCAAAAAGTTCGCGACAAAAGCCGATGTGTTTCTAATAAGTTAAATAACGAGGTCGAATTAGTTGAATAAATCATAAATTATTTAATTTATAAGCCGACCAACACTTAGTCTTAATACCATGCGTACAAAAATAAGGGCGGATTTAAGATAAGAGAAAGTATTTGAGAAATTTCAAACAAAATAGCTGTGTAGAGATCCGTGCATATACTTATCAGCAATGATGCTAGCACGATCGACCTTTTAACTAGATAACGAGTCGTATTTAACAGCCATCTCTTTCGCACATCCATTGTATCGTATACTTTTATCTCATTCTAACCGAAAGAGTAATGATAAAAACGCCTTCGCCTCCTGGTTGCGTTAATAAGTTTCGTTCTGTGTTTGTATCTAAAAAATAAAATATCATGATTTAAATCTTTTTTTTGTTCATAAATACCTCATGTGGGGATCATTACTAATAATATTCTTTATTTATTAGTAATAATCCCCACATGAGGTTTTCATGAACAAAAAAAAATATTTAAATTATGTGATAGTTAGGCGTTTTCAACATTTGCATTCTATCTGAAAAGATAGACAAGTGGCCTTCCGAATTAGTAAAAATTCGGAGGTAGGAAACGCAAACACTACTTAAACGTGTAAAAGAAATAAAGGATAGAAGAATTTCGCGCTGGCAGCCATTGACACGGTGGCTCAATTGGCAGAGCGTCGGGGCGTATACCCGAGGTCGAGGGTTCGATTCCCGCCTATGTCGAAATTTTTCTTTCCTTTATTTATTCTTTATTTATTAGAATATCATGAACCCATATCTTCACGCAGGTGTCGCAAGTGAATACTTATAGGTTTCGGGTTTTCGATGTGGTTGCAGATGCAGACCCTATATCAAACATCCTTTATGGTACTATTTGTTCCCCATAAAACTTTCCAAAATGACTGAGATATTTTCAATGTTGAAGTTTAGCTATCCCTTCTTTGGGATTTATAGCCGCGCGTACAAATATACATGTCTTCATAAATAATTTTTAGATTCGAATAGTCACTTCATACGAAGATAAATTATATTTGTTTAGTAAACTAAGAGATATACATAATGTAATATAATATTAATAGATTTCGTTTTTTATTCTTATATACTCAAACATTCACGCCATATATCCACGAAGGGGTTGGCAGAAGTAGTAATACTTCTGGACATCACCTGTCATTGTCACCTGATGCTCAGAGTACCCACGTTTTGATTGGAAAGTGTACTCATGTGTTATAATCACGCCATATATCCGCGAAGGGGTTGGCAGAAGTAGTAATACTTCTGGACATCACCTGTCATTGTCACCTGATGCTCAGAGTACCCACGTTTTGATTGGAAAGTGTACTCATGTGTTATAATCACGCCATATATCCGCGAAGGGGTTGGCAGAAGTAGTAATACTTCTGGACATCACCTGTCATTGTCACCTGATGCTCAGAGTACCCACGTTTTGATTGGAAAGTGTACTTATGTGTTATAATCACGCCATATATCCGCGAAGGGGTTGGCAGAAGTAGTAATACTTCTGGACATCACCTGTCATTGTCACCTGATGCTCAGAGTACCCACGTTTTGATTGGAAAGTGTACTCATGTGTTATAATCACGCCATATATCCGCGAAGGGGTTGGCAGAAGTAGTAATACTTCTGGACATCACCTGTCATTGTCACCTGATGCTCAGAGTACCCACGTTTTGATTGGAAAGTGTACTCATGTGATAGGGGAGTATATGTGATACGCCGTTTTCACGAATACAAAATAACATGAGTAAGCACAAGTTAGCCAAGTGGGTTCCCTCACAATGTTTTCCATCACCGATAACAACTACAATAAATTAACCACACATATGACTTTAGAAAAGACACACTGGTGTAGGCGTGACGCGGGATTTGAACCCACACCTGTATGCATTATAGTCGGTGATCTACCCACAATCACGGTCATATCTTGAAAATAAATACAGGATAAAGAAAATCTTTTTTACAACAAAAGAAATGGTCGGGTCAATAGCAAATAGTTTCAATTCAAAACAAAAACAATCAATCAGAAAACTCTAAAACGGAGTCGGTGGAACTTAAATTGATGGATTACCCAAACCGATGGGCAGCCATTCTTTGTGCAAACTTTACCCGCCACTGTTCATTAAGGAGCTGACGCTATTTGAGCATTGTATTGCAAATTATTTGAACAATACTAACGCCCGATTTCTGAATTGAGTATTCCAGCTGAGAACAACTTAAGTATCGTTCTGTCGCATTGAAATCTTAACAACTGAATGAGACAAAACGATACTTAAGTCGTTCTCAGCTTGAATACTCAATTCAGAAATCGGGCGTAAGAGTAAAATGATTGTTTCGTATTTGAACATCGGTTGCAACAATTTGAGCAATACTAAGAGATTCGTTCTTTGTTACGAGGCACTTCATTTTTGAAAAATGAATCATCGTAATGTTATCATTACTTTTTAGGATTTTGTACCAACAAGATAATAACGGAACACTATCACTAAGATCTCGCTGTCTGTCTGACGTCCGTTGAAACTTTTACAGATAATTAATTTATTTATACACTAGTGGATCGTCCCAGCTTCGCAGGGGTAGCGTTGTTTTTTTAAATATCTGAGGTTTCTTTCTTCAGTCACTGCTCAAGCATTGTGAAATTCAGCGTAATGTTTTCAATTTATTAAATTTATAGCACTCCCTTAACAGTGTAGTTTGGTGATTTTGAATGCGCTTAATGAACGGTTCAGTATTTCCGTTTAATAGCAAATTTTGGAATAAAACGCCATGAAGTATTTATAACAATCTAAAAAATAAATCATTACGTTATGTAGGATGCAACTACTGGCGCCATCTAGTATGTTATATGTAAATTAGTAAAGAGTTGGTTTCGATCCCGGGCGCGATGGCTTATTTTATAAATAATTTCGGTGTTTGTCTACCGATTTCTATGATTCTTTTTTTATTGAATAGGTGATAATGTTATCTTTTTTAAATTAGGAATGAGTAAGAGGTTTACAAACGTAAGAGTAAACAAATATAATCAGAATATTCCGAACTGCTAAGCTATCAGGAATTACACGTGTTATTGTGAGTCAACCGTAAAAGATAGACATAAACTGTTGAGGATTTTTTTTTAGATAATTTTATGAAGAATATTTCCGCCACACATGATTTCTATGTAAGTTTAACCATCAAGGCTGCACACGCGACGGAAGCTTAAAAAATGGAGTAACTTCTCCCGTTTTCCCAAAATTTCCCAAAATTCCCCTTTACTTCTCTGCTGGAAAGTATACAAAAACCTGCGCAGGAGTATGAAGAATAATTGTACCAAGTTTCGTTAAAATCCGTCGATTAGTTTTGGTTTCCATAAGGAACATACAAACCGACAGACAGACAGACAGACAGACAGACAGACAGACAGACAGACAGACAGACAGACAGACAGACAGACAAAAATTTTTCTGATTGCATTTTTGGCATCAGTATCGATCCCTAATCACCACCTGATAGTTATTTTGAAAATATATTTCATGTACAGAATTGACCTCTCTACAGATTTATTATAAGTATAGATAGATGACTGAGGAACTGAAAATTTTATGCTCTACTTACTCTAAACTATTTTTTTGGGTTTTATATTTAGGATTAAAACAAAGTATTTTCATTCATTTAAAGTTAAAACAACGTATCGTTCAATCAATTGAATCATTCGACAATTTATGTATGTATGTAAACATGACCATAACACTATATTTCTTATAGATGTAATAATGATTTATCTAAGATCCTACGACGAGATATTAAATTATTATTCCTGCAACGAGAACTTGAATAACTACTACCACTAGTAGAAATACTTATGAAGCAATATATTAACTAGTAACAGACATACATACATACATACATATACTCACGGCTATAAATCCCTAGAAGGGGTAGCCAGAGCTAAGGAATGAGAAACTCCTCAGCCACTTTTGGAAGTTGCGTGGGGAAAAAGATGTTAAAATAAAGGTTTTTGGTGATGGGTCTCCAACCGCATCGCCCAAAAATCGTTTAAAAATCCCAATACCGTCAGTCGCCTTTTACGTACACCCACTGGAAGAAATGGGGTAGTGCTATTCTAAGCCGATACTACACAGCAAAACAGTAACAGACGTTTTATCTTAACAGTTATATTTCTAAACCGTAAAAATGAGTAAGCTTTTGAAATTTTTATCATCATGCATACATACATACACTCATGGCAATAGATCCCAAGAAGGGGTAGCTAGAGTTTCAGAACTAGAAACTCAGCCACATTTAGAAATTGATAGGGGACAAGATAATAGAAATAAAGTATCGTAGGTCATGGATCTCCAAACGCATCGCCTAAAAAACATTTAAAAAAGCTCCATACCCTGAGTCGTCTCTTCCGACACCCGTGGCAAGAAAATGGTAGTGGCATTCTTAGCACTACACTACACGGCAATTTTAAAAATCATCTCAATAAATAACTATTTAAACCGATAAAAGGTAAAAGAAAGAATAGTAAAGAAAACATTAGTGTCCCTAAGGAGCTCGATTAAATCCTACCGAGGTCCACTCAGCTAACCTTGAGACCCTAATCAGTTTGCTTCCTGTCAAATAAAAAACATTTTACTTATTCGTTTATACTTACGCCAATAATTCCTGTTATGGATGGACACTCCATTTCGTATCTACTTACATATACCCACGGCTCAAAAATCGCAAAAAGGGGTAGCCAGAGCTTCAGCATTAGTTATTCTTTGACCGCTATTCGAAGTTGAGTAAGGAAAAGGTTTTAAAAGAAAGGTCATTGATCTGTAGCTGCATCGACAAAGAATAATTTAAAAAGCCCTAAAACTCTTGAACACACCCAGACGGGAGGTAATGGCACTGAATAGCGTTAAATAGTTTTGTACGTTTCTGGCAATATTTATTTCCCCTCTTTCTCCCTTCAAACTACTGTTACTGTTGTTTAAAACTCTTTTCTGTGATCAGCCATATTAATTTGATTGTTTTCTTTGACTCTCTTTCATATTCATATTGTTACGACATCTGTTCGCAAGTAGGAGATAGGATTTGCCACTACTAGATAACAGATGGCGTTACTAGTATTCTAATAAGTAAAGGAATTACTAGATGTTTCTCGAATATCGACTTTTCGAGAATGTGGTACTAGAACTTTCTGTAATATTCGCGTATTTGAGATTTGGCATATATAAAGAGCGACGCGTGCTACGGAGTGATTCGAGTGCGAAGAACTAAAGCGAGAACAAGCGAAATACTAGAGCAAAGAAATTAAATACGACAGTGCAGTGATATACGGATTACGGAAATAAGCTTAACGGTGTGGACAGTGTTACTATAACGGAGTAAATTAGTGTTGTTAATTAGTGCGAGTATCGATAGTTAATTATCGATAGTGTTTGTTGTGTTGTGTAAAGTGCGTTATTGGTCAATAAATATAATTACACCTTATTGCACGAAAGTGTGACTGGTATTTATCAAATTAAGAACCCGGTACATAACAATTGGTGACAGAAGTGGATTTGAAGATGCCAGTTATGCCGAAGGAAGACGGAAGAGAGGGTGTGAAGACACGCGCTCAGAAAGCCGCAGAGGGTGAACAGCTGTCGGAAATGAGTTCATCGGTCACGAACCCTCGGAGTGACATTCCAGAGGAGACGTCCGCGGTGACTAACGCGCCGTCTACATCAACGGCGCCGGCGGCCGCAACTAATACTGACTTGACGATGATAGTTGAAATGTTTCAAAGCATGCGTGAAGCACAACAAAGCATACAGGATGTTGTGAAAAACATACATTCGGAGGTACAGGATGTTAAAAAAAACATACATTCGGAGGTACAGGGTGTTGTGAAACAAGAAGTTCGTGAGTTGCGCGAGGAACAGCAAACTAAGTTCTCACAAGTTCTCACTGCGGTCAATGAAGTCAGTGGTCGGGTGGTTACTGTGGAAAAAGACGTAGAGCAGATGAAGGAGCAGGTAACCACTATTGAGAAAGATATCGATGACATGAAGACCGACTTCCGCGGAATGGAGAAAAGGGTTCTGCAGCTTGAATCACGACCGGTCAAGGTTGTCTCCGGTGAGAATGTAGTAGCTGTCCATGGTCCTCGTGTGAAGGTTCCTCCCTACGACGGAACAACATCCTGGTCGGCGTATAGACATCAGTTCCAGACTGTTGCGGCTGCCAATGGTTGGACTGATGAACAGTGTTTGACTGCACTGACGGTGGCGCTCCGAGGTCAAGCACTGTCAGTAATAGAGGCGCTGCCGACTCCGAGTGGTGGTTTCAAGGACCTGCTGGATGCGTTGGAGTCTCGCTATGGAGAGCGACACCTGGAGCACGTGTTCCGCGCTCAGCTGCGTGATAGGGTCCAGCGTTCTGGAGAGGGACTTCAGCAGTGGGCCCTTGAAATCGAGAAGCTCGTCCGCAAGGCCTATCCCAGTGTAGATCCGAAGACGGTGGAAATGAACCTGGTGCAAGCATTCGTCGACGGCATCAGAGATATCGAAGTGAGAACAGCGGTGAGACTTCAACACCACACGTCTCTCAAGGATGCCTTGGCGAACGCTCTAGAAGTTGAAGCTTGCCGCCAGGATACGCGCCAAACTCATCGACTTTGTGAGATTGCGGAAGCAAATGAGGACGTCAAGGTCATTAAAGCACCCGTCGGAAGGAGTACTGGACCGATTTGTTATGGCTGCGGGAAAAGGGGCCATTTGAGATTAAGTTGCCCGCTGAGGAAGGAAGAAAAGAGGCAGGCAGAGGCTCCTGCCGCAAACGTCCAGGGAAAACGAGCATTAGCCAGGACCGGGGGGCAGGTGCTGGCTAGAGAGGAGAAAGCCCCGACAATGACCATCTCACAAGCCTGTAACGGGAACAGTTTGGTGATATTGGGCTGTGTCAATGATCAAGACTGTAAGATGACCCTTGATACTGGAGCGTCTAGAACGGTGATCAATCCGGCACTGGTGAAAGCAGCGAATATCAAGTATAGCAGAGATACTAAGTGTCGGCTACTCTCCGCCTCTGGCCAGCGAATACCTGTCCTTGGTGAACTCTCAGTCAGGATGATGGTTGGCGAGACGTCGTATACTCATCAAGTCATTGTGGCTGAGATAATGGATGAATGCATACTAGGACTGGACTTCATGAAGAAATATAACTGCCGGATTGACATAACGAGAGGAATTTTCAAGTGTGGCCAGGAAGAAATCTTTATACTGGGTGGTCCCGTCGGTGAAGTGACATGCTTGAAAACCATCAATATTCCTGCGCGTTCTCAGAAGTTGGTTCCGGTGATGTTACCTGTAGACAGCGAGAAGAAGAGGCATCGTTGTGTGTTGATTGAAGAGACAGGGAAGAACGGGCCAAGGAAATTTCTGACAGCAAGAACTTTGGTTACAAGCAACAAGACGGCAATAGTGAAGGTAGTCAACCTTGACCAAGAAGATGTACAGCTGAAGCGGGGTGAAGTAGTTGGTCAGTGTGAAGAAGTAGTCTGGATGAGGAGCTGTAATTCTCCAAATGGGAAGGGCAAAGTGAAAGTCGATAATTCAACTGTAACTGACTTGTTAAGTGAGATCCAGGATGACTTATCTTACTTGGAGAGGATCAAGGTTAAACAGTTGCTGGTGAAATATGCTGACATCTTCTCAAATGCAGAAGGGGACTTAGGCAGAACATCTTTAGTGCAACACAGAATTGATACAGGGGACGAAAGACCTATTAGACAGAGAGCAAGGAGAATCCCAATAGCTAAGGAGAAAGAAGTTGAAGAATTGCTCGAAGACATGAAAAAGAAGAAGGTCATTAGTCCGTCCTCCAGTCCGTGGTGTTCTCCAGTGGTTCTTGTTAAGAAGAAAGATGGAAGCACACGGTTTTGTGTTGACTACAGGCAACTGAACAACGTGACAAAGAAGGACAGCTATCCTTTGCCAAGAATAGATGACACTCTGGATACTTTGAGTGGCATGAAGTGGTTTTCAACCCTGGACTGCAAGTCAGGCTACTGGCAGGTGGAAATACATCCGACTGATAAAGAGAAGACTGCGTTTTCAACTGGAAAGGGTTTGTGGCAGTTTAACGTCATGCCTTTCGGTCTCTGCAACGCGCCAGCTACTTTTGAAAGGCTTATGGAGTGTGCGTTGGCGGGATTGGTTGGCGAGGCTTGCCTGGTGTACCTCGACGACGTGGTCATAATAGGCAAAAGCTTCCAAGACCATCTCAAGAACCTGGAACAAGTCTTTCAGAAAATTCGTGGAGCAAACCTGAAACTGAATCCGAAGAAGTGCCGGCTGTTTAGAACCTCAGTGAACTATTTAGGACACGTAATCAGCCGAGAAGGAATTCAGACGGATCCGGAAAAGGTGGAAGCTGTGCAGAAATGGCCGACGCCAAAGGACAAAACAGACGTGCGAGCTTTTCTCGGCCTTTGCTCGTACTATCGACGTTTTGTAAAAGGGTTTTCTGAGATCGCCAAACCATTGCATCGGTTGACTGAAGATAAGAAAACCTTCTCTTGGGATGATGAATGCGAGTTATCTTTCAATGAGCTGAAGAAGAGGCTTTGCGAGACACCTATCCTTGGATATCCACAGCCAGAGGGACAGTACATCGTTGACAGCGATGCTAGTAATATGGCTATTGGTGGAGTGTTATCACAGATCCAAGGTGACAAGGAAGTTGTGATCGGATATTTCAGCAAGTCTCTATCTAAAGCGGAAAGAAACTACTGCGTCACGAGAAAGGAACTTCTAGCTGTAGTGAAGACCTTACAGCATTTTTACAAGTATTTGATTGGGAGACCGTTCAAGCTTCGAACTGATCATGCTGCACTGAAATGGCTTCTCCAGTTCAAAAACCCGGAAGGACAGGTAGCTCGATGGATCGAACAGCTACAAGAGTATGACTTTTCTATCGAGCACCGTAGTGGTAAATCTCATGGCAATGCAGACGCGCTTTCACGTAGACCGTGTCCGGAAGACTGTAAACATTGTAGGAAGCAAGAGTCGAAGGAGGAGGTCGTGAAAGTGACTCGAATTTGTCCATTGGATGGATGGGAAACAGAAGCTATGCAGAAGGCCCAAGAAGAAGATGAGAACCTCAGACCCATCATGAAATGGAAGAAGGAAAAACCCGATCAACCGGCTTGGAGTGAAGTAGCGTCCACAGGAGTGAGTACGAAAGCTTACTGGGCGCAATGGAACAGCCTGGTTCTGATCAATGGTCTACTGTACCGGAGGTGGGAGAAACCCAACGGTAAAGAAGAGCACCTACAATTGGTCGTGCCCAGAGCCAAGGTTAAAGATGTACTGCGGGAAACACATGACGGTGTTTCGGGCGGGCATCTTGGGGTAAATCGTACGTTGCAGAAGGTTCGTGCGAAGTTTTACTGGCTTCATTGTAGGGACGACGTACAGGACTGGTGCCGGAAATGTACAACGTGTGCCGCGGTGAAAGGTCCGCAGACCCGGAGTAGAGGGGGATTACGGTTGTACAATGTGGGAGCTCCCTGGGAGAGGATTGCCGTTGATGTGGCTGGACCGTTTCCACAATCAGAGTCCGGAAATAAATATTTCATGGTGGTGATGGATTACTTCACTAAGTGGCCTGAAGTGTTTGCCATACCCAATCAAGAAGCAATAACTGTGGCTACAAAACTGGTTGAGGAAGTGATCTGTCGATTTGGCGTGCCCCTGGAGATACACTCTGACCAGGGAAGAAATTTTGAGTCACAAGTATTTCAAGAGGTGTGCAAACTACTTGGAATGCATAAAACCAGGACGACGCCATATCATCCTCAGTCAGATGGAATGGTGGAGAGGTTCAACCAAACACTGGAGAGACAGTTGGCGAAGATGGTTGAAAAACATCAGAAGGACTGGGACAAACACATTCCATTATTTTTACTGTCTTACCGGTCAGCTGTTCACGAAAGCACGAAGGAAACACCTGCTTTCGTCAATTTCGGAAGAGAGCTACGATTGCCTGTAGATTTGTTGACAGGAGGGTCACCAGATGAGCCGCAGAGTGTAACTGAATATGTAAGCGATTTGAGGGAAAGAATGCAAGATGTACATTCCCTAGTGCGTGAAAATGGTTTACATGCTAGTGAAAAGATGAAAACCAGATATGACCGTAAAGCTAACACGCCGCGTTTCGAAGAGGGTATGCTCGTCTGGTTACACAATCCAACTCGCCAGAAAGGGAAGTCCCCTAAGTTACAAAATAGGTGGGAAGGACCGTACAAGGTGGTCACTAGAATAAACGATGTAACGTACAGAATTCAACGCCAACCTAGAGGGGCTTGGAAAATAGTTCACATCGATCGACTTGCGAAGTACCATGGAAGCAATAATACTCGGGACGAGTATTAATGTAAGGAGGGGGTAATGTTACGACATCTGTTCGCAAGTAGGAGATAGGATTTGCCACTACTAGATAACAGATGGCGTTACTAGTATTCTAATAAGTAAAGGAATTACTAGATGTTTCTCGAATATCGACTTTTCGAGAATGTGGTACTAGAACTTTCTGTAATATTCGCGTATTTGAGATTTGGCATATATAAAGAGCGACGCGTGCTACGGAGTGATTCGAGTGCGAAGAACTAAAGCGAGAACAAGCGAAATACTAGAGCAAAGAAATTAAATACGACAGTGCAGTGATATACGGATTACGGAAATAAGCTTAACGGTGTGGACAGTGTTACTATAACGGAGTAAATTAGTGTTGTTAATTAGTGCGGGATCGATAGTTAATTATCGATAGTGTTTGTTGTGTTGTGTAAAGTGCGTTATTGGTCAATAAATATAATTACACCTTATTGCACGAAAGTGTGACTGGTATTTATCAAATTAAGAACCCGGTACATAACAATATTCATTTATTGCTTCATGTGGTATACATAGGTGGTACAATTTATAGGAGTAGCCGTAACATGAGCCCTGCAAGGGCACTGCAATGTCTTAAAATAATTAACAAAAGAACATTTAAATTTAAACAATAGATAACAAAGATTAGCTTAAATAACTAGGTGTCTTAATAATAATATATATTTTTTGTTATATGTATTGCGTTAATTATATGTGTGTGTGTGACTAGGTAGTTATATGTGAGGTAGGTTGTTTGGAGTAATTATGTGTGTGTTTATAGAATGTCAGTTAACTTACGGATATCAGTCTTGTAGAAAATCATTAACAGAGTAAAAGCATTTTTGAACGAGGTACTGCTTTAACTGTCGTATTTTTGATGTTTTACTAGTGGCCGTAACTTTGCATTAGCATCTATTTTGTTATTTTTTTGTTATTGTTATATATCTGGATGCACATAGCGAAGGGACCAGAGTGAACTAGTTGTAGGGTAGAGGTGGGATTTGCTAATCTATGTTTAGGTCTTAGGTTTGGTGGACGCGAATAATTTGAGAAAAGCTCTAGGTGGTTTGTGACAAATTTATATACTTCAAGGATATATATACATGGTAAGGTGAGAATGTGGTATGCAATAAAGTAATTCCTGCAACTTTGCATTGTGTCGATATTCGCTAGTATTCTAATGCAACGTTTTTGGAGGATGAATAGCTTACTGAAGTCCGTACTGTTACCCCAGAGCACTATCCCATACTGTAACCTAGAGTGTGCATAAGCATAGTATGCGCTAAGGGAAGCTTTTAAGTCGGTGGTTTTTTTCAGTTCTAAGAGAGCATAGGAAAAACTGGAAAGTTTTGAAGCTGTGCTGTTTATATGACTTTTCCAGTTTAGATGACTGTCTATATTGATTCCTAGTAGCGAAAAAGTGTCTACGGTTTTGATCTCAGTGTTTTTATATGTGTAGTTAATATTTAAAGGTGTTTTTTGATAGGGTCGGAACTGCATTAATTTAGTCTTTGTAAGTTGATGTCTAGGTTGTGGTCGTGTAGCCATGATAAAATGTTGTCGAATGTTTGGTCTAGAGTGCGAGTAAGGTTTGTCAAGTTTTTGCAGGGGATCACTAGCGATGTGTCGTCTGCAAAAAGTGAACATGGGGTATCTATTATTTTTGGGTATCTATTGTTTGTGTTATCCAAAGTAAGTGTTAAACATCTGAAAAATAAGCGAGAATTTTAGCAGTACAACAAACAAACTTTCTGGATCATAATTAAAAATATCATATAAAAATAATTAACATAAAATTGTAAAGGGATCATACTTTTCAACTGACACTAAACTATATAAAGATATTCTCAAAATACACCGGGCAGTCAAAGAATTCCTAGTAATCGCAGATATAAGTATAAGCTGCATGTTGCAACCTTATCTAATTTGTACATAATATAGTTATTTGAAATATAAAGTCTAATGTGCCTATTTTTGCCATTACATAACAACCAATTATTTGCTGATTTGACAAAACAATATAACATCGCAATGCTACTTATACTTTTTATAAAGACCAAATTTTAAATTAGCTTTAATGTTCAACTTAACCATTGCAATGGTACATAGCTTAATATAGAAATCATAGTAATTAGAACAGCAATATATTAGTCTGTTTGAGCACTTGTGTTTAATTACTACCAGTTTCAAAACGCATGTGGTTTACAATACAACACTGCAGGCAATAACCGATCAGTGATTTTGCTCAATTAATAAATTAATAGTTTAAAAAACACTAAAAAACACGCTTTTATAAGTGCACTTAAAAGTCAAAAATAAATGCCGGGTCGTTCAAGTTGTCTCTATTTCTGGGCTGTAGTGTAAACTATGTGCTTTTAATTATAATATTTGATTGTAAAAGCGTGGGGCGCTGGAAAAGGAAAGATTTTTTGTTTACCTTGCTAAGAAATCAAGTTTAGCGATGTTTCGGGAAGCAGGTTACAGAGATCGGCACTCTAACTAGAGTTGCAGCATCACTAGTTGGAGGCTCTATATTAAACAGTCTGTTCAAAGTACTAGTCAACAGTGGCAAAATGTAGAGTTCTTGTTCGTGTATTTGTTTACAAGAAAGTTTTTCCTGCTCCAGCGCCCCACGCTTTTACAATCAAATATTATAATTAAAAGCACATAATTTACACTTCAGCCCAGAAATAGAAACAACTTGAACGACCCGGCATTTATTTTTGACTTTTAAGTGCACTTATAAAAGCGTGTTTTTTAGTGTTTTTTAAACTATTAATTTATTTTATGCTTTTTAGTCTTTGCTAATGGCATATTTTAATCATTTATTTCAAATAGACGAATAAGCCCGCATCCTCTCCATCTCCGCCAGTGCGTCTGTATTGCATGGTGTCTTACCTGTCAGCTTAGAACAATCTAACTCTTCAATCTGGAGACCACTAAGTGATTTTACTCGACTTAGCGCCACATATGCCTGTCCATCCGCAAAAGTACGGGACCCTAAGTACACCACGGCGTGGTCTACCGTACAGCCTTGCCCTAGAGACCCGTGCCCAGCAGTGGGACGTTATGGGTTGGTAACGATACATCGTATGCTAATATTCATAATGAAGTTCCACTTCAAATCTTCCGGCTCCATCATCACATCAGTTCGATAGTACCATATTATTGTATTCAGACCTTGAAACCTAATCGTGGTCAAAGTTCATTTCGTGGTCAAAGTTCATTACAAGACCTTTCTAACAAGTCCAAATACGGCTATAATACGATCATCCATCATTAAGTTCCAGTTAATATCTTACGGCTCCATCATCAGATGAGCTCGACAGTACCATATTATTGTATTCAGACCTTGAAACCTAATCGTGGTCAAAGTTCATTACAAGACCTTTCTAACAAGTCCAAACACGGCTATGATACGATATTTCATCATGGAATGCTAGTGCCTATCTTCCGGCTTCATCATCAGACCTTGAAACCTAATCATGGTCAACGTTCATTACAAGACCTTTTTAACAAGTCCAAACACGGCTATGATACGATCATCCATCATGAAGTTCCAGTTCCTATCTTCCGGCTCCATCATCAGATCAGCTCGACAGTACCATATTATTGTATTGTCATCGAAATCACATACAACTGCCAATTTTCATAACGCTATGACCTTTAGAAGATGGTTAAATTAGTTTTCTTAGATTTGATTACATAGTTACATACATACAGGTCGACCTAATAAAAGCGTGTTAAAATACGCTTTGTATCCACAAGTATCGAAAATCACTGCCTATTATTTTGTCTGTACACACAGTTCAGTCACACTTGGAAGTTGATACGTTAAAATAGTTGATAGAAAACCTTGATCTCTAATTTATATATAGCTTTTGTGGTAAAATATATAATTCAATTACGGCACATCGCTCCTTACATAAAAACATATAAAAGAGAGTCTATACAACCGTGAGACTGTTCATGTGTAATTAGCTAGCAAGCTTTGGGCTAAGAACATAAGGAAAGCTATGCCTACACAAAATTGCGCAAACCTCTTTCAAATGAAAATATATACCCATGATGTTCGAAAGATCCACATTAACCATTTAAGCATTTATACATTAAATAGCATTATACAAAAGTGAAGTCAATATTTTGCTCAATGTAAGGTTCCGCATGTATTGTAAAATGCCAATACTGAAAGAAACCATTACAACGTTATCATGTTTTGTTATATGAATTGAAACAACTTTTGATTTTCGGATATTTTAATCGCGTATTATTACATTATTTTTAAAGCCCGACGTTTCGAAAACTTTTCAGTTATCATGGTCACGGGAAGACTGAGGTGTTATTTGTCATTATACAGTACTATAAAATTATTAATACTAACTACCTTCACAAAATTTTAAGTTACATTTGCGTTTAATATTTGCTATGTACAAAAAGAGCTAATGTTATCTGGAGTCTTGCTAGTGTTCTTCCCTCGCTTGGTTGTGCTAATGATCGGGTTCCAAGCAGGTGGTAATTGCCAACCATCATCTCTATTGAAGTTTGGATGTTTCTTTATTTCAATAGACTCGCGTATCATTCTAGGTATCAATCGATTCTCTTTTGCTAGAATTGTAGGTTTGTCAAAACGCATGTGGTGGTTTGGCTTATCGAAGGTGTGTTCACACAAAGCAGATCTTCCAGGACGCCTATTCTTCATATCAGCAATATGTTCTCTAACGCGAGTTGCTACACTACGCTTTGTTTGGCCGATGTATGAAAGACCACACTCACAGTCTAGTTTATAAACGCCTATAACACTACGCTTTGTTTGGCCGATGTATGAAAGACCACACTCACAGTCTAGTTTATAAACGCCTATAACTGTGAGTGTGGTCTTTCATACATCGGCCAAACAAAGCGTAGTGTAGCAACTCGCGTTAGAGAACATATTGCTGATATGAAGAATAGGCGAAACACCTGCTTTCGTCAATTTCGGAAGAGAGCTACGATTGCCTGTAGATTTGTTGACAGGAGGGTCACCAGATGAGCCGCAGAGTGTAACTGAATATGTAAGCGATTTGAGGGAAAGAATGCAAGATGTACATTCCCTAGTGCGTGAAAATGGTTTACATGCTAGTGAAAAGATGAAAACCAGATATGACCGTAAAGCTAACACGCCGCGTTTCGAAGAGGGTATGCTCGTCTGGTTACACAATCCAACTCGCCAGAAAGGGAAGTCCCCTAAGTTACAAAATAGGTGGGAAGGACCGTACAAGGTGGTCACTAGAATAAACGATGTAACGTACAGAATTCAACGCCAACCTAGAGGGGCTTGGAAAATAGTTCACATCGATCGACTTGCGAAGTACCATGGAAGCAATAATACTCGGGACGAGTATTAATGTAAGGAGGGGGTAATGTTACGACATCTGTTCGCAAGTAGGAGATAGGATTTGCCACTACTAGATAACAGATGGCGTTACTAGTATTCTAATAAGTAAAGGAATTACTAGATGTTTCTCGAATATCGACTTTTCGAGAATGTGGTACTAGAACTTTCTGTAATATTCGCGTATTTGAGATTTGGCATATATAAAGAGCGACGCGTGCTACGGAGTGATTCGAGTGCGAAGAACTAAAGCGAGAACAAGCGAAATACTAGAGCAAAGAAATTAAATACGACAGTGCAGTGATATACGGATTACGGAAATAAGCTTAACGGTGTGGACAGTGTTACTATAACGGAGTAAATTAGTGTTGTTAATTAGTGCGAGTATCGATAGTTAATTATCGATAGTGTTTGTTGTGTTGTGTAAAGTGCGTTATTGGTCAATAAATATAATTACACCTTATTGCACGAAAGTGTGACTGGTATTTATCAAATTAAGAACCCGGTACATAACAATATTCATTTATTGCTTCATGTGGTATACATAGGTGGTACAATTTATAGGAGTAGCCGTAACATGAGCCCTGCAAGGGCACTGCAATGTCTTAAAATAATTAACAAAAGAACATTTAAATTTAAACAATAGATAACAAAGATTAGCTTAAATAACTAGGTGTCTTAATAATAATATATATTTTTTGTTATATGTATTGCGTTAATTATATGTGTGTGTGTGACTAGGTAGTTATATGTGAGGTAGGTTGTTTGGAGTAATTATGTGTGTGTTTATAGAATGTCAGTTAACTTACGGATATCAGTCTTGTAGAAAATCATTAACAGAGTAAAAGCATTTTTGAACGAGGTACTGCTTTAACTGTCGTATTTTTGATGTTTTACTAGTGGCCGTAACTTTGCATTAGCATCTATTTTGTTATTTTTTTGTTATTGTTATATATCTGGATGCACATAGCGAAGGGACCAGAGTGAACTAGTTGTAGGGTAGAGGTGGGATTTGCTAATCTATGTTTAGGTCTTAGGTTTGGTGGACGCGAATAATTTGAGAAAAGCTCTAGGTGGTTTGTGACAAATTTATATACTTCAAGGATATATATACATGGTAAGGTGAGAATGTGGTATGCAATAAAGTAATTCCTGCAACTTTGCATTGTGTCGATATTCGCTAGTATTCTAATGCAACGTTTTTGGAGGATGAATAGCTTACTGAAGTCCGTACTGTTACCCCAGAGCACTATCCCATACTGTAACCTAGAGTGTGCATAAGCATAGTATGCGCTAAGGGAAGCTTTTAAGTCGGTGGTTTTTTTCAGTTCTAAGAGAGCATAGGAAAAACTGGAAAGTTTTGAAGCTGTGCTGTTTATATGACTTTTCCAGTTTAGATGACTGTCTATATTGATTCCTAGTAGCGAAAAAGTGTCTACGGTTTTGATCTCAGTGTTTTTATATGTGTAGTTAATATTTAAAGGTGTTTTTTGATAGGGTCGGAACTGCATTAATTTAGTCTTTGTAAGTTGATGTCTAGGTTGTGGTCGTGTAGCCATGATAAAATGTTGTCGAATGTTTGGTCTAGAGTGCGAGTAAGGTTTGTCAAGTTTTTGCAGGGGATCACTAGCGATGTGTCGTCTGCAAAAAGTGAACATGGGGTATCTATTATTTTTGGGTATCTATTGTTTGTGTTATCCAAAGTAAGTGTTAAACATCTGAAAAATAAGCGAGAATTTTAGCAGTACAACAAACAAACTTTCTGGATCATAATTAAAAATATCATATAAAAATAATTAACATAAAATTGTAAAGGGATCATACTTTTCAACTGACACTAAACTATATAAAGATATTCTCAAAATACACCGGGCAGTCAAAGAATTCCTAGTAATCGCAGATATAAGTATAAGCTGCATGTTGCAACCTTATCTAATTTGTACATAATATAGTTATTTGAAATATAAAGTCTAATGTGCCTATTTTTGCCATTACATAACAACCAATTATTTGCTGATTTGACAAAACAATATAACATCGCAATGCTACTTATACTTTTTATAAAGACCAAATTTTAAATTAGCTTTAATGTTCAACTTAACCATTGCAATGGTACATAGCTTAATATAGAAATCATAGTAATTAGAACAGCAATATATTAGTCTGTTTGAGCACTTGTGTTTAATTACTACCAGTTTCAAAACGCATGTGGTTTACAATACAACACTGCAGGCAATAACCGATCAGTGATTTTGCTCAATTAATAAATTAATAGTTTAAAAAACACTAAAAAACACGCTTTTATAAGTGCACTTAAAAGTCAAAAATAAATGCCGGGTCGTTCAAGTTGTCTCTATTTCTGGGCTGTAGTGTAAACTATGTGCTTTTAATTATAATATTTGATTGTAAAAGCGTGGGGCGCTGGAAAAGGAAAGATTTTTTGTTTACCTTGCTAAGAAATCAAGTTTAGCGATGTTTCGGGAAGCAGGTTACAGAGATCGGCACTCTAACTAGAGTTGCAGCATCACTAGTTGGAGGCTCTATATTAAACAGTCTGTTCAAAGTACTAGTCAACAGTGGCAAAATGTAGAGTTCTTGTTCGTGTATTTGTTTACAAGAAAGTTTTTCCTGCTCCAGCGCCCCACGCTTTTACAATCAAATATTATAATTAAAAGCACATAATTTACACTTCAGCCCAGAAATAGAAACAACTTGAACGACCCGGCATTTATTTTTGACTTTTAAGTGCACTTATAAAAGCGTGTTTTTTAGTGTTTTTTAAACTATTAATTTATTTTATGCTTTTTAGTCTTTGCTAATGGCATATTTTAATCATTTATTTCAAATAGACGAATAAGCCCGCATCCTCTCCATCTCCGCCAGTGCGTCTGTATTGCATGGTGTCTTACCTGTCAGCTTAGAACAATCTAACTCTTCAATCTGGAGACCACTAAGTGATTTTACTCGACTTAGCGCCACATATGCCTGTCCATCCGCAAAAGTACGGGACCCTAAGTACACCACGGCGTGGTCTACCGTACAGCCTTGCCCTAGAGACCCGTGCCCAGCAGTGGGACGTTATGGGTTGGTAACGATACATCGTATGCTAATATTCATAATGAAGTTCCACTTCAAATCTTCCGGCTCCATCATCACATCAGTTCGATAGTACCATATTATTGTATTCAGACCTTGAAACCTAATCGTGGTCAAAGTTCATTTCGTGGTCAAAGTTCATTACAAGACCTTTCTAACAAGTCCAAATACGGCTATAATACGATCATCCATCATTAAGTTCCAGTTAATATCTTACGGCTCCATCATCAGATGAGCTCGACAGTACCATATTATTGTATTCAGACCTTGAAACCTAATCGTGGTCAAAGTTCATTACAAGACCTTTCTAACAAGTCCAAACACGGCTATGATACGATATTTCATCATGGAATGCTAGTGCCTATCTTCCGGCTTCATCATCAGACCTTGAAACCTAATCATGGTCAACGTTCATTACAAGACCTTTTTAACAAGTCCAAACACGGCTATGATACGATCATCCATCATGAAGTTCCAGTTCCTATCTTCCGGCTCCATCATCAGATCAGCTCGACAGTACCATATTATTGTATTGTCATCGAAATCACATACAACTGCCAATTTTCATAACGCTATGACCTTTAGAAGATGGTTAAATTAGTTTTCTTAGATTTGATTACATAGTTACATACATACAGGTCGACCTAATAAAAGCGTGTTAAAATACGCTTTGTATCCACAAGTATCGAAAATCACTGCCTATTATTTTGTCTGTACACACAGTTCAGTCACACTTGGAAGTTGATACGTTAAAATAGTTGATAGAAAACCTTGATCTCTAATTTATATATAGCTTTTGTGGTAAAATATATAATTCAATTACGGCACATCGCTCCTTACATAAAAACATATAAAAGAGAGTCTATACAACCGTGAGACTGTTCATGTGTAATTAGCTAGCAAGCTTTGGGCTAAGAACATAAGGAAAGCTATGCCTACACAAAATTGCGCAAACCTCTTTCAAATGAAAATATATACCCATGATGTTCGAAAGATCCACATTAACCATTTAAGCATTTATACATTAAATAGCATTATACAAAAGTGAAGTCAATATTTTGCTCAATGTAAGGTTCCGCATGTATTGTAAAATGCCAATACTGAAAGAAACCATTACAACGTTATCATGTTTT